>JALDNG010000866.1:0-156159 GCA_024349245.1 Neodontobutis hainanensis
AAAGCCTAACTTAAAAGACCCTATTTTATGGTTAAAAACGAATTATTGTGAACCACTAAAACACTAATCTATCAATTATAAGTTAAACCAGACTGAATAAAAATATTTTGATCGAATAATAGGAATTGTAAATGAAACTCTGAAATTCTCAAAAAAAACTGTATATTTAAAAAGGTAAGTAAATTGTTAAAGAAAATTATTGTTTACAAAAATTTTTTGGTTGTTTTTTACTCTCTATAATGATTAGGTAGTGATATTTATTAAATTTCTCTTGGTTGTAAAAATTCCCCTTACATTTTCTCGTGCTTTTTAAAATTTCTCAGAGTAAATTAAAATTCTGCTTTTAAAACAGTAATAAATGAGCAAAATATGGATGCGCATTGACGAAAATCCTTCTATCATAGAGTTTTAAGAACTTGTTCATCATTCCGGCAAGATGATAAATCTCCATATGAATTAATATTCCTGAGTGAGGGTGGAAATCTTTTTAAACCATATCCATATCCTCAAAAAATACTGCCCAAGTCGTTCAAGAGGTTCGTCTTTAGGTAGGGATTTATGTAATTGAAACCATATGTATTTTTGAAGATTATAAGTACTTCTAATATTTTACTTTTTGACAGTACTGGATTTGTGTTTTCCTTGCATACTTTGAATTTTGTGAGCTCTCGTAATGAAACTTGATTGTAATGTAAATATCAACCGAGTATTGTACTTTCTGTAAATTTTTATTAAAATTGCCGATATTAAAGAACACTCGATATCAAAAGCGATATTCCATGAAAACGATAATTTCGCGTAGAACGTTACAATTCATGCTCGTTCTTCCCCGTAAGCGAAAATTACATTGCAGGAATAAAAACTCGGTTCCAAAATCATTCCCCATGATTATAGGCATTGAGAAACGGTGCTTGCACACTTCTGAGGATAAAATTAATGAATGTGTGTCCATTGAGGAGCATGAAAGTTAGATAATCGTCTGTTAACAACAATAAATTTTGGGTATCCTTCGCGGACACCGCCAAACGAATTCCTCCAGAAAAAGGTTTCCGTTGCTAATTGTTCTCATTGAATGTATGCTCACTTGATGAACCTTATTCACCAACATTGATCCTATATCTCCACTTATAATATTGTATATTCTAGCTTTTTTAGAAAAACGTAGAGATAATGGGTTTTTGATTTTTAATTTGTTCAGAAAATATTTATACATTTTATGAGGATAAAGAAACAGCAGCAAATTTTCGAAACTAATGTATCCACAAAAGTAATTAACCGAGCTAGCTTGGTTTCTGAATCTAAATACTGAATACCCTGCGTTTGATTACATGTATGCTCTCTTTTAACGGCAACATTGTCTTCCTTTTTGATCAATTTTGCAGGAAACAATTGTGATTCGCACTTTGAAAACATAGTGAATCGTCTCTGTTTTCGATTAAACTGGTAATTATAATTTGTAAATATAAATGTCTTCTTAATTCCAGTTATGTCCAAAATAAACCAGAGTTAGAGCGGAGTAATTTCAAAGAATCTTGGATTTTCAAGCAACCACGAACTATCCGCATTTTGAAGAATTTCAACTTATGTAAATTATAATGGAACGTTTATAATTACATAGTTACTCTGATCAATCTTTATCTGATTTATTTTTTAAACAAAGAACGAATTTTTAAATTTACTTTTGAGGCTGAATTTTTGTAAATCAAGCCTTTTGAAATCTAACCAGCGATTTTTGCTCATCTATTAACACCGCTAGCTTTATAATCTATAAATTTATGAGGTTATATTATTCTAAAATTAACTATTTAAGTGAGAATTAATGATATTTCTATCTCTAAATGATCTGAGAAAATACTTTGATTTTTGTCAGGCGCGACACTTAAATTGTTTTAAATCTGTTGTATTTCTTCTATAAGTTAGGTCTACATTGATATTGAGAAAAAATCACATCAAGTTTGATTTTTAAAGCCAAAACATGAGTTTGAAGGAGATTCTAGGAAATATTATACTGAATGACAGATATACACATTCATTGTATTGGTTAATGTTTAGCATTTCAACTTAGATTCCTTTTAGAAGGCGAAGAACTTTTTTTGAATAGTAAGGTTTTACGTAAAAATAGAGTACCAGATAAAATATTTAAATAAGCCTTTAAATATTTTAAACGCTAATTTATTTATTTTTACATAGAAGAATATTAAACTATCGGCGAAATAAATTTTGAAATTTTGCTTTCACCAAATCCATCATAGTGGAGGCTGTTGAAGATATTTTTTCAAAAGAATAAGGACTTTCTGATTCAGGACACTTTGGAACGATAATTAAATCTGGACTCTATAAATTAGAAAATATAAATATTTTTTGACAATTTGAAAAAAATTGAAGAACATAAAATTCATCTTACATTATTGAAATAAGTATATCTATTGATAAAAAAATCAATAAAAATGTCAATTAAGACCTGAAAAGCTGATCAAATAACGCGGAAAAATTTAGACACATGAGCATCGTAAAAAAGAAACTTATTATCAGGTGAAAAACCTAAAAATTATTTGGAATAGGATAAAATGGCATGTGTTTAATGTTATAATGTTAAAGAAGAATTCGAATTCTTCAAAAGGTTGTATCTTCGAAGTCAACAAGAAAGTCCAAATTTATAGCAGTAATAAGGAAAAAACCTAGTTAAATTAAAAATCCAAATCTGTTTAAAATTGTTAAAACTAATGGTGAAGGTGTGAGGTAACTTTCTGAAGTTGGCAAGACCTTTTTGAAAAATTTTGTAGAAATAAAACAAGTGAGTAAAAATTAAGGAATAAATTAAAAGATGAATATTTTTATGTTTTGATCAAATGAAAGTTTTATCAGCTTTAAATACAATAATTTTAATTTTAGAATATACAAAAGAAAACTGAAAAAACCAATGTGCGTGGAAACGAAAACATGGAAAAACTTAAATGTATTTATATATCCAATTACTTGAGATTTACTCTGGATTATACAAAAATAAAGACTGAAGTTCTATAACACCAAAAATTAATAGGTTAAAAATCACAAAAAAACTAAATTGAAATTGAAATATTATGATTTAAAAAATGACATTAGGAACGTTTAATAGATAAATATGAACGCAAAAATGAGGTTTAAAAGCGTGACTCTCCAATGAAAATTTGAAGAATAAAATGAATTGACGAATATAGAGAATTAAATGACAATCCTTTGTTAAAACTAAGGTTAATTTCCTTAATCTATGGAAATTTGTGAAAGTTTAGAACAGCTGTAAAATACAAAACAGTCAAATACAAATCAGTGAAAGGTTTGTTGTGAACCCATTTTCAGGGGTGATTTTCTTGAAAAAAAGCAAATTTATATTACTCACAAAATATTAAGGTGAGATATAAGCTTTCAAAAAATATTTATGGTGTATGATACATTTAATGAAGATACTTATTAAATTATGACAGTCTTAAGCGAACTCGATTCTCAAAAATGGTGTTTAATGAGAAGAAAAATGTTATGAATAGTAAAAAAAACAAACTGATTTATTTTTAATGTTAAATTCGATTAAGCTAAGAACTAAAATCCTCAATGATTGAAAAAGCATTAGATAATTTATAAGATTATTGAAATAAAAAATATATTCTATGCTATTAGATAGTTTTTTCTGAAAGAATCTTTTCCCATGACTTAATTGAAGAAAGATTCATAAGTAAATATTTATTTTCAAATATTAAGAAAGGAAAAATATATTTAAATGTGGAAAAGTAAAAAGTAAACAAAATTCTTAATTGTGACCTTATATTCAACATATTAATAAAAAATATAATGGTAGAAGAAAATTGGCAAAAGCCAATGACGATGTAATTAAACCCGCAAAAATAATTGTGAAAATTAATAAAGATAAAAGGAAAAAAAGTTGCCTGTATATAAATTTTTATGAACTAATAATGACAATAAAAAGAGAATTTTGTACGTTTAAAAACGAATATTTGTAAAAACGCAAAAATACCTCTGTGGTTAAGGATCTTGGATCAAAGATAACTGGGAACCTTTTTGGATCAACAATAAATTTTCCTTTAGATGTATGGCGCCCGTATGACTGTGCACCATAACCTAAATTAGCGATAAAAATGCCTTTATAAAAATTTTTATTCCCCCTTTTACTATTCATAGGAGACCTGATACTTTTTTTAGGAACTTTAAGATATTTTCGTAATTGCAAAGACTCAAATTTCATCGTGTGAGGTGCGGCGATTGATAAATTATTTACGCAGGCTCGGAGAATATGCCGCATTTTGTCAATGGATTATTTCGACTTTTGTGATTCTTACTATTTAGCCGATGGAGCGAACAACGTGGTTCTAAGAGTGAGGAATATTCCTTATGTTATGCGGTTCGTCAAGTACGACCATCGCAGATACGAAACAGAATATGATTACTTAATGTTTAAAAGAATCAATATTTTCAAATGCGAGGATTTTTACGAATATTACTCAAAGGTTGTTTGGAACGTCGTTCCAAACAACTACTTACTTCCCCAATTTCGCATATGCGCATCAAATCGGAAACTAACTGGGCATGCTTTACTCGAGTTTAAGACTAATGGAAGTCATTCTCGCGAGTATTGCTCTCACAAGGCAGTAAATTTATCGTTATGGATGACGTGACTCGCTTGCTTAATTCATCCGATCGAGATTTTTATTCAGTCGAAATTAAACCAAAGTGTGGATTTATAGATGACTTATCTGTTTTACCATGCCACGCAGATCAGAAAATATATTGCAGATTTTGTCTTCAGCAAATCTCCCGTATCAAGTCAAATATTTATGAAGTTAATCAACAGAATGAATTCTGTCCGTTGGATTTGTTTTCAACGTGTAACAATCGAGTAAAGTACGCCCTTCGTGCTCTATTCAAATTTCCGCAAAATAACCTTAAGATTTTTAAGAATGGAAATCGTTTTGGACATAATTCTTGCGAGTCTTCAGAAATCGATTTTATCATCGAAATAGTATTTAAGTGTCTACTAGAAGATGCCAAGCGTAATGAATTTAAAAATCCATTCGCACAAAATTTCGTCTGTGCGCGTTCATCGATACTTCCTTGTTGTAAGAATAACAGTTGTATTCACCGTAACAATGGCGGGATTTTCTGTGCACTAATGCGCCTTCAGAAACTAGATAGGGCAGGACTCGATACTGTTTCCAGAATATGGGCTTCTTACAATTTTAGGAACCAGACCGACGTTTTGGACGTTTTAGGGGACTTCAGCCACGAAATATGGCAAGAACTAAACTTTTCGACACTTGGCTCTTCTTTGGATCGGAATGACTCTTTGTCATTGTTGAGAAATTTTCTTCTTTCAATGACGTTCCGCGACTGCTCAATAATTATAACTTTTCGAAAGTGTGGTGATGTAATTGTTGAAACTCCAACATATAAACAGCCTATTATTAGTCACGATGATGTTATGTATGAATTTTACATAAAATTAATTGATCTAGATCCTCGAACTGCGTTGAACATTCCATTTTATTACAATCAAAGTTTAAGAATTTACCATTTGTTCTTAAAAAATCTCAATCACCCTCAATGTGACAATTCATGTAAAATCAAATTTCTACCAGAATTCGAAACTCAATAAACTATTGATAGTTTTAGTGTATATTTCTCCTAAGTGTAAACCTAATCAAATATTTTCTTAGTATTATTTCGTATGAAATAGAGAACGAGATTTTCTCAATTTTCTAAATCATAAAATATATTCCTCTGGAACTCCGTGAAACTATGAATATGGTTTCTTAATTTCGCCGTGGAAATTCAAATTTGAGTGGTTTCTTCTTATTATTATTTAGGACTTACCAAAGGTTTTTTCATAACTATATGTGCTTTCGAATCAGATAAGTTTTAAGGAATTGTTAAAAAAGATTGAGTTGTAATGCACACGCGCAAATCTTATGTAAATTTTCAATCTTCCTTTCTTCATTGTTCGGCCGTGATATATTGATAAAAATAAAAGAGCCAACAAAAGTCCATTCTAATTTATTTTCAAAATGCTAGAAATCAGATATTCAAATATCAATCGACGATTGTTAAAAAATGTTAGTTTGTTGGAAATCAATTTAATTTTTTTAATCTCATTTGTATGACCGCCTGGTTAACAAATTATTTTTAGAATTTATAGACAATTACAAAAATAAAACAAAAACCAAACATATGAATTAATTTTATGACAAAAAACCTTTTTAAGCAAAACGGATCGCCATTTGAAGTATTTAAATGCAAAAATACAACGTTGCCAGGTTTATATTGAGTATAAATAAAAAATACTTCAAAATATCAAGCAAACTTAACACATCTGTTTCAGAAAATTTTTAATGAAAATTATAGTTTTAGAACATGAATATTTCATTTAATATATGGGAATATTCATGAAATTGTCCAAAAACATTTGATTACTCCATCTGTTGTAAGTGAAAATTTCTGGTATTTCGGAATTGAGTTTTCTAGAATCTCGACTTTCCCAAAATATCCGCAAACGAAAAAATGCATGCGAAACGTTAATTAAACAAAAATTAAACGAATTTCAAAAAGTTAGAATCGAATTTTTAGTTTAATAAATTTTTTTATATTAATTCTGAATGTATCTTTGTGATAACTGATGCACAGTAGTTAATAGTTCATTAGTTTTTAAAGAGCCAAGTATTTTTAGGCGTGCGTATAACAAGTTTGTTTTAAAGCCACATAATTTGTAAATAAATTATGTAATACAGTAAAACAGATACACTTAAAAATAAATCTTTAAAAATACAATAATAAGAATATATGTTCAAAATAATCACGTAACGAAAAACATATCGCCGCCCACCAATCTGGGTTAAAAAACCATACTCTAAGCTACAATTATAACTCATAATTAAAAAGTTTTGTCAATAGCATACAAATTTATTTCTTTCGATCTCGTCTTGAGGATTCGAGTGCTATTAAAGAACGGC
Organism: Neodontobutis hainanensis; assembly: GCA_024349245.1. NCBI lineage: Eukaryota > Metazoa > Chordata > Actinopteri > Gobiiformes > Odontobutidae > Neodontobutis > Neodontobutis hainanensis. The sequence continues at coordinate 6,993 of JALDNG010000866.1, forward strand.
CTGAACCAATTATTTTTAAGGTAAACTAAATATTCGTGGTGTTAGAATTCACGCCTTAACACGCCAAAATTATTTGTTATCCGTTTAGTTTGTTCACTTTCTGAAGCTGGACTGCTTAAGCCTTTCGAATTTTCATCTTTAATATAACTTTATAAAGACGCCGACACGATGTTTAGTTTCTTTAGTATTTCTCACTATACTTCTCCCCTCATTGAATTTGATTAATTTTTTTAATGTTGACTATAATTTCCCTCATAATTTGACCAGGTGAACCAAATACCATGGTCAAGCTATTCATAAATTTTCACTTCAGGTTTGGATTAATTTTAAAAAATACTTCACGAGTATCTTTAAGCATTTGTATAGTTGGATGATAAAGTGAGTTTAGGATTCATTGAATACAAAATCAAACAATTCATGAAAATATAAGAATGACAATTTCTCTATTTGCGTGTATGGTTTCATGGGATTAGTATCACAAATAAAATTTTCAATAACACTCACAAACCTGTTCGTTATTCAATATATTGAAAAAACGAAGCGTAGGACACATTTCAAGAAAGAATATACCATTAATTCAAACAATTTATTTCATAACACTTTAATAGGTAAGAAAACCATACAATTCTTTGATAAACCTGAAATGGATTTTCACTCTTTTTGGCGGGGTTACAAGATAATTCCATACATGGTTATTTCTCAATATTAAATACCCCGGAAAAAACCCTTTAAGATTACAATCCTTGACAACAGACTGATTTCCTATTTTGATCGCTTTTGACAGTTTTTAACAACTAATAATTTATATTTTCAAGATATCGAAGGAATAACGATGAATGATTGATATTTAAGTAAAAAATGGTTCAAGAATTTTCCCAGTTAACAAATAAATATAAACCACATTGTCCCGAAATTAGACGATCATTTTTGAAAATATTTGTCAATTAACAAAAATGAATGTCTTGAGTTTTTAAAAATACGTTATCCAAGACATAAAGATAGAAATATCGATATTTCTGGAGTTTTTACAAGTGTATTTCTTATAGACAGGTTCTACCGACCAGACTCCCGATGTGTAAAAATAAAAAAGACAAATCTTTTTGGATATTGAATTTGAATTTAATTTGTAATCCCTTTTTTGATGATGGAGTTTAAAAAAGTATTAATCTCATGAAATATTTATCTTGATATTCCATTTTTACTTTTAAATTCTCTTAGCCAAGATAACAACTTTCAGAATTTAAGAACAAGATTCTTCGATCATAGAATGACTCATCTAAAATTTTAAGTTAACTGCATAAATCCGATAAACTCATGATCGGTCATCCATCAATAGTATTTGATCTGAGTCTTGGTAAACTTTCATAATCAAACACTTGTTCTGGCTTATAGTTTACAACGACAAAATCCTACCAAAGCCTAAAAGATAGTATTTATACCATGTAGTGCTGAGTAAAATCGGCATAGGGGCCAAAAATCTATTATTCGTGGACCGTGGACAGTTATATAAAGATCTAATGTTTATTTTTCGTTTCAAACTCAATTTCGCGAAATCTTCAAAAAACTATCCTACCAAGAGGTTACCTGGCCTAGATTTGATAAAAACCTATAATAATATGAGCTTAGTTCCAAAAATCATGAAAATATTCATGGATCGTGGATTCGAACACGTACTCGTCTTTTAACTACCGAATGAGCCCGAGAATGATAAAATCAAATTTTACCGAAACTTTATGAAGAATTTATTCAATTCCAACTCGCTCATAATTCGAACATTGTCCTTAAATTTCTTAAAAAGAGTCAAATATATTCAGAATTACAGTCAAATATTAAATGACAAAGAAAAAATCAAAAATTGATTTCACATCAGTCATTATGAGATTTTTAAGAAAACGTTTTCAAACGTGGCTTGGACCATGATTGTTGGTATTTCCTAGATAAAGATCAAGAGAGTGTCAAAATAGAAAATAGAACGATTTCAACGTTTAATACTTTGAGTTTGACACTACCATTAAAAATGGCTGATATCTACATTATTTTAGACTCAACTATTGATTGAATCACCTTTTAACTCTGCGAAGACAAACGTTTGTTTATAAATCATAAATTTTTTTGAAGATCATGGTGGAGGTAAAACTATCAGGGTTTCTTTAGAAGAAAGTTTACGTCAAAGTACACCCTTTCGTAGTGTGTACACCAGTAACTGGGTGGCGTGAAACTTTCCCTCACTAAAATCCTCACCAGCTCAGCCTTATAGATCAACCTTACCGCGGGGCATTGGTTCGTTGGGAAGTGACGTCTCTTCTTGACTCATCAGAACTGCGAAGGAGCACTGTCAGCACATCTTCTCAGAATAAGGAATTTCCCAAAACGTCCACCGCCCATCGAACGCTCACCTGTCATCACCGAGGAAAGGTAGTCAGATTGTATAACCTGAACTAGTCTACACTCCCCATGTAACAATTAAACCATTTTTTCTGTCATGACAATACTTTAAATTCATATTTTATTGCACGACTCTATAATACGAGGTTCAAAAATACCATCAAACACTACAAAACCTACTGTCGAATAAGTAATTTGTATTTTTGGTTTTATGGTTTCTCTACCTTAAAAGACAGTCATACGATCCTGATTTGAAGTTTTGTCTTCAAAATCGATATCCAAGAAAACTTATACATTCTTGCTTTAAATAATCTGAAAATGAAAGATATCAAAAACTTAAAAATTAAGACAATACCACAAGGTTACACGACAAAACTCGAAATGTAAAGAACTTATTCATTGGCGACATTCAACACATGTTGACTCAAATCGAACAAATTTCAATATTTTCAAACATTCTATTCCTAAGCCTGTATTGAATTACCTCCTTAACGTCAGTAGATGTGATACACTTAGAAATACAAACTAAAACGGTCAAAATATGATCATTTATATCGTCGAATATCTGACTGTAAAACTTGTCTACTCATCCTCTTAATACCATACATGAGGAATTCGTCAAAATTTTTGTCTTACGAGATATTTTTCATAAAGTCCATTTCAATATATAGATCAGGGATATCTCAAATTTGACATGCGCGTTTAAATCATGCACTTTCCGGTGTGGTTCGCGATCAAGAACTTTTGGCTTTAAATCCGCCTCCATTTCTACACACTTATCGAGCTCAATCTGTCGAAATTCGATTAAAAAATTTTAAGAACTAACTGATTTAAATTCCTTAAATATTTTGGTGCAACGTAACTTTTACTAACTCAATGGCATTTTGAAAACTCCTGTTCTAACATCGCTTGATAGAGAGTGTGAAACATTCACTCAAGAAATCTCAACTTTTATGCTGTTCATTGTATTAAAAATTTTAAGGGTATCACCATGAAAAAATCTGTCGGCTTACTTCGTGTTCCAAAAAAATTGGAAGATTTCCAAAACAAATAATTGTGGTCTCAAAACCAGGATTCTTCTGGGGTTTTAATCGCCTGCCTTTTTGATTTTTATCTGCCATACGTCCTCGCTATAATGATATTGAAAATAAAAAATTGGATGTTTCCGAACATTTTGGTTGAAATACAATTGATAAAATTCACTGCATCTAATCTTCTTTTAAAATTACCGCTAAACGTAAAATTTTTTAAATATAATTTACTTACAGCCTTAGAATCTGTCTTCAACAAATCTTAACCCCAAGACAGACAGCTTACGAGAATAATAAAAACAGAAACGCGGTCTAGCTATATCTTATGATTCAAAGGAAAATAAAATTTAATCGCTTTTCTTTTTTTGCTTTTTTATTGTTAGATTTTATCCAGTATTTGAACTGCAAAATTATTTCTTTTGTGTTTTCTCAAAACTGGAAATTGTCAAAATTACGATATATCTTATCCTCGTTGGGACGAAACCGTGTTATGGTTGCTCTCAAAATAATTTTCAATCAATATATCTGTGAAAAGTTATGGATCAAATTTTTTCAAACGTCTTTATTTCAGGTAGGAAAAAGTGCTCAGTAAAATTGATATTACCTTGACTGTAAAGAACGAAATACCGTACACAAACTAGAAGCAGGCGCCATATTATGGGATCTGTTTGAATAAAAATCAATTCAAAATATTAAATTATTTAATGAACTAAATTTAGAAAAATGCTTCAATAAAAAATATAATGATACTTTCAATCAATTTATATATAAACCACAACCGATCTTCTACGTTTCAACCCGACATCTTTTTTTGTTAAAATGAAAAATATTCTCAGTCAGAAGAATCAGATTTTTATCACGTTGATAGCTTCAACGTCAAATCCTACCTTCGTTAGTTTTTCAGAAAATAAAATTGGTTAAGATGTTTTACGATAATTAAAATCTTATTTTCATCATATGACCAAAATTTTTTGAATTTAGTTTGAAACAATTCTTAATATTCTTAAAAGCTTAGCTTAAATTTGCAGTTTTTACGGTTTCTGCAACTTAACCTCTGCCATCCATTGGTTAAATATGAACTAAATTCGAACAACGATTTTTCATATACCACTGAATATAATGATAATTCCAAGCGTTCTTAGAAGAATAAAGCTAGTAACATGATTAAAATATCCTTTTTCATCTGTTGTTAAAATACTCGTGAAGTATTGCAGGATTTTCCTATCAAAAACGTAATCATCGAAATAAATAAATTAAACTGAAATGAAAAAAAATGTAAAAACAAAAATGCACATAATTATACGCCTAAATTATTTCCCTTGCGGATTATCGATTCAAATAAAGTAACATTTTTCAAAAGAATTCTCCACAGTGATCTGGGATTTATTCAAATGTTCCGGAAATTTAACACTTCAATTCTGTTTCATTCTTCACCTCCACGAATTACAAAGTTTTTCAAAACCTAAAGTACATTTTCAATTAGATTTAAAAATGGAGAGTACGCCGGCAGGAATCTTATTCGGTATCTAACTATTTCTTCATCTTCAGGTGGTCCACGATAATGGTGAATTCTTACATAATTCATAATCAAAATTTGATATATAACTTCCAGGATAATAGAAGACACCATGATTTCCTGATAGATATCTTGAAACCTACACCAGCTACTGCGCTTCTTTGAATCCTGTGGTATAGCATTGGTTTGTATAAATTGCAGCAATCACAAAAATATTTCTGCCTCTCGTCGGTGGGACAGAAATGTAGGCGCGTGATCCAGATTCCCTTCTGCCTTCACCTGTTCTTGTAACCATGAGAATCGGAGTTCATCGATAAAAACTAAATTTATATCGTCGTTCTGTTTCCTGAATCCTGTGCGAACTAGAGTTTTCCACTCTCGCATCGAGAATTATATCACAATGTAACAGAACTGGTACCAATGTGACACTTGTTAAAGTGTTTTGAAAACTCTGAAGACATCTTTCCACTTTACTGGTTGAAACCTGAATTGAGAAAGTTCTTGACACCCAGGAAGCGAGATCTTTAAGTTGTGCTTTGCAATTATCATCCATATATGCAAGTAAACGTTAAATTTTCTACAAATTTAATTTTGAACCCATATCACCTCCACGGTTTCTCGGAAGTATATGTCTCTTTTCACGAACTTCTGCACAATGGTGTGTTCGATTGTGTATTTTTTATTAACCATTGAAGACAAGACTGAAACCAAATAATCCTATGATGTTTGCAATACTATTTGTTGTCGATTATCATCAAAGAACTGTGATATGCTTTGTTGGAATCTGTTATCTTTTTATCTTCTCTCAACGTTCTGGTTTTCACTTGCATTTGATATTCATCGCGTGATGAAGTATTGGTCACTTCCATCTTATTCATTTGTTGCCCTATCATGAATACTGTCGTCGTTTTGGCATCTTTGGTTGGTGTTGTGCACAAAAATAGTTTTTAATTATTTTAATTGATTGCACATGCTTCGTAATAGGTCGTGAATACAAAATTTTTATTTTCTCCATTTTTTTTCTATATAATTTAAAATTAATTATGATAATTACTTTAGAGATTGAAAAACAATATATTTGGGCTGAAATCTCCATAAAATTAAATGTATCCACATCTAAATTAAAATAATATGATAAATTTAGTTAGTGGATCGAGCGGAGCTAAAAGCACGCCCATTTTTAAGAAATGTAGATTATGGTATTTGTATGTCTTAAATGAAACTTTGGCCACTTAGATCGTTGTATATCTGGATTTAACGTTTAATAAACCCGTTTAAAGACTTGTCTGTTTTGTAAAAGGTGGGATTTGTATTCACACAATCTTTTCCTTTTTCATCTGTCACATAGTGAGTCTTCACCTCTTTGGAAGCGACAGGATTCCAAATAACTTCGTTCAAATATATTTTCGTAAAACGATAAGAACGCTCTACTCTTTAACACCACTCATACGATCGTTGGTGTTCAGGAAAGAATAGTATTTTAGCCGCTTTGCCATTTTAGTTTATCCACGATAAATTATCGTTATTCTTGAAATTTCCTTTCTTTCTTAATGTTAAATATTTGAAAAAAATTTAGATTATGACAAATATTATTTTCGAATGACATCTGAACGGCGTTTAAAAATAATAAACTTCCAAGAATTAAATATCTGATTTGATTCAACATTAGATTTATATTTTGTCAGTAGTGTGTAAAATTTTGAAATAAATTTCAAATATGATATTTACTTTTTATGAAATTTCCTCTTCCATAAGTGATTAGCTCTAAGTTGGCGGTGTTTAACATGGTATATTTCATGTTATAAAATATGAAATTTGCGAAAACTAGTTAATATAGTGGAATGAAAAAACTTAATAATGTTCTGATTTAAATTCATTGAAAGGAAAAAAATTTCTACCCTCTTTATGGAATAAATGGCCAAAACATTAAAATATTATATTGTGTTAAGTATTGATTAAAAATATCCACATACTTATTCAAGGATGATTTTTCATTAAAAAAAACATTTAAAATTATATATGAAAAATCTAATGAAAAATATGTTCCTAAATAAAAAGTTAAATTTCCAAACGACTAAAAAATTCACATCCAAAAATTAAAAATTAAGCCGGTAAAAAGATCATATATCTCTTTAAAAAACAAATTTTTTTCATAAAAATGTTGATTATGATTGAATTTCACATTAGATTCTATTTCAAATGTTGATAAAATTTCTAAGGCTGATTTCATCTACCGTAGTAATGCCAAGTTTAAGTTCATTGGTATATTTGTTGAGATAGGAGTAGTCAAACTTATCAAAGCATCGTTTAAATTAAGTTTTCGTATATCTTACGCATTCCAGTAAAGCTCTGCTCACTAGGTTCAGCCGTTCATCGGTTTACCACTTTTCGGCACCCACTTCTTTTGTAAGCACAGGGTGTCACAGATTGTAGGACTCACACCCACTCAAAAACTCCCACTCCCCGCTTGACCCGCTACGACAACCGTACCTCTTTAGCATTTGTTATGTTTATTAAGTTCACCACAGAAAGGTTCAACTGACGCCTCAGAAATTTTTTTTCCGCCAAAAATGAAAGAATACTTATTGAAGACAGAGTTTAAAAAACACATTTTAAAAATTCTCAAATATGACCTAAAGACATGTGAGACACGTTGACACACAATGAACAAAGTAGTTTCTACATATTTTTTGTTTTAATTCAACTTATAACTTTTCTAATTTTTTTCTTCTAAATTTGCATTGCATCTGTTTGGTAAGAATTGATTCATTTAGGCACCTATTAAAATTAAATGAAAAGTATAATCCATTAAATTACCTCATTAAAGTAAAAATTTTCAAAATATATTCTGTAATTCATGTTCGTTTTTTAAAGCGGTGCGTTCAAAGATAGGAAAGCTCATGCCGATCGTACAAAAGGTAATGACCGCCTTATGACTCAAATATCTTAAAGTCGAAGAAAAAAGTTTTTATTGAACTTGAAAACTCATAAAATATTTGAATTTTGGAAAAAACCTTCTCAATCTTTCTGTGTTGTTCGTGGGGTATAATTTCAACAAAAACCTTTATAAAAGTTGTAAACTGGTTAAATTTTTATTTTGGCCGAGTAAGTTAGCACCACACATAAAACTCATTTAAAATTATACAATTAAAATGATAACCTCACAAATCTCTGTTCAATAAATGTTTAACGTTTACATCTTATAAATATCTCCTTGGATTTGTATTTTTGATGGTCTTTTAGAGGATAAGTAAACTGTTTATTAAATGGAAAAAATCGAGTAGAATAAGAATCAATCTTGGATCAACTTAAAAAAATTGATGAACTGATATATATTCTCAGAGTTCAACAATAGATAACGGGGGCTTATATTAAAACTACACATGTATCCATATTTTTACAAACTCATAAATATTAACTCAAGATTATTAAAAATGCACATTTAAATGTAAAACGACATGAATAATTACAGATTACCTCAAGAAGTATGCCAAGATTAATCCATAAATACAACGAATTTTGAAATTTCTATCAAAATTCCAGGCAAAAATCTAACAATTCAGAACTCAATAAAAATATTGTGTGCGAGCTTATACGAGTAAGCACGATAGCTTTAACAATGAACTGAAAAATTATTAATAGCAAAGATGAGCCAGAACTATCAGGGTGTCTTTCTTAGGAATTCTATATGTATTTACGATCATCAGTACCGCTCTGCTTATATATTTTGGACCTTGAAGGCCTTCACCTCTTTTCTATAACTTAGAGAAACTTTAATGAGGAAGTATCAGTTAATTAGAAGTGACAATCTCTTATTTCAAAGCTGAGACATGAGAGAATGAGCATCACTACGCTGTTGTAATAAGCTAGAAACTTCCCTTTCAACCGTAATTCGTCGAAAACTTCGCCTGGTCTAATCCAAAAATTAAAACCTAAATTATATAAAATAACAGATTTATTGAGGAAATGATGACACCCATATTTTTTCAATGTTTTTTTAAAACTCGGCCTTAATAAAATACTCTTTCACATAAAGATTTTATTTTTATCAAGTTCATAATCTGATCTAATTTCATCTACTATTCATTTATATATATTTTAAAATCATATAAAAATTGAAAGAAATGTACCAACACGAATTATTTGTATTTTCTACTTTCATTAATTTCGTTCATTGTCTGACGAGATAATTTGAAAATATATTCAAAAATTAATAAGGTGATTATTTTTAGGTTCTCATCATATATTTTCAAACGAAATTATTCTGGATGATTCATAAAATGACCCTTGAAAAGACGAGTTTTATTGTTATAAACATCGTTTTTACAACTTTTATTCTGTTAAAACTTACGTAGTTTTTTTATCCTTTTATCTTTTATAGTTTCACATAAAGCGTTTACGCAAACTAGACGGGTCATCTGAATGAAATTTCTGATGACTAATAAATAATTAAAAAACTTTAGTCATTTTTTTCATGATAAATATTTATAAAATTAGGTTTGTAAATTATGGTTTAAATTCAATCTTAAATTATAGATGAAAAAACAACTTTTTGAATCTAACTTGCTATTTTTCATTTTCTTCGTCGAATTAAGTGTTTTTATACGTCTGTAGATTTGTTGAAACACGCAAGAAAAATAAGAATATTTCAATAAACGTATGATTCAAAAAATTCTAATTTTAATATAAGGAGTTGAACTAGATTTTAAAAATTATTTTTTGTGCTCGATTGGATCATTACCAAATTAACGCCTCGTATTAAAATTTGAATAATTTTATGAAAAAATTACTCAGAAGAAATTTGTAAATTTAAGAAAAAATGATAATTTTTGGTTATTATTTTCAATTTTAATTAAATTTCACATTAAATACTCAAAATTTATCAACTTTTTATAAATAATTCAGTTAATCTATTAATATAAGGAGGAAAATTATTCCGAGTCTCATTTTTATCATACTAATTTATGATTATTTTGAATAAAATGAGAAAAAACAATAAAATCTAAAATTTTATAAATCTTTCATGTTGGGAAAACTTTTCAAATCAACTTTTATGTTAATATTAATGAAAATTTTGTGTTATTTTTTAAAATAATTAGTTTTTCTTCGGAATATTTAACGTAAATATCATATGAATTAACTTAAAACTCAAAAAATTCAAGAGTCGATTGAGCTTAATTCATTTATTTTCTCCTTTATTTGTATAATATTGATTTAAATAAATTTTTAACAATTTGAATTTATTATGATAATGTAACTCAAAAAATGCAAAAATTTAAACTAAATATTATTTCTAGATTTCATTAAATCATAAATACAAAATAAAGTAACACAAAATTGTAAGTTTTATATGATAAATTGAGAGCGTTCAAAAATATTTATACGCCAAAAATGGACGAATAAAGGATAATATACTGAAGATTGTCAAATAATTCAAAATTTAAGCCATTTTCTGATCATACGGATGATCATTTTGTCACTTCATCGATGTTATAATTTTTCTTCTTTAATGTTTTCTAAGATTCAACAAAACATACGTTTCCTAAATAACTGAAAATACAAACATAATTTTTGATTAGATCCCCTTCACGGTCATTGATGATGAAGTTGTGTTGTTTCTATACCCTAACACAAATGTCAAAAATGAGGGAATCAAAAAAAGATTCACAAATAAAACATACTAGGTTCTGCTAAAATTGTTATCAACTCGACAAAAAATGAATTGTGACAGGTTTGGTTTAAAAAACAAAAATAATCAGCGATTTCGCTCATGAAAAGTTTTTTTTATATAAAATTAAAACACTTTAAAGTTTCATCTAAATATAAAATTTTACAACTTAAAAACCCAAAAGTTTAATTTCTTGCATTTGAATGAAAAGAATGAAAGAAATTAACCCTCTTCAATAAACGATTTTGGAAAGGTTGTTTTTCTGGCTCTAAATACTTTTTGGGACACTCTTAAGTAACAACATACTTTTAAGTTTAAAAATGAAGCAAAACTGTCAATGAGGGTGGTTATAAAAATTATTGTACTTTCACTAATCACTTTACAGAAATATAGAATGTCTTTGAGTTAATGTACTAAAATGTATTGTAAGATCGCCTTGAATCAAAAACGTAGAAATTAAAAAACGGCAAAAAACTTTACCTCCTTTTTATAATTTGGTTTTTTGATTATACTTTTTGGAACAAAAATACAATAAATTTTTCAAAAAATAGTTAATGTTGGAAACAACTTCATTTTAATCCATTTATTTTTCTTTTGAAATTTGAACAAAAATAAAACACTCCACGCAAAATTTAAAAGAAGTTGAAAGTAACAATTAAAACAAATAATTATTGAGTGGCAATGTTACGTTTAGTGACTTAAAAGTATTTTTAGAAAAATTCATTGTGAAGGACAAAACATATAGAGCTTTTTGTGACTGGAATCCTTTAGATACTTATTCTTGACTTTTTATAACATACTTTCCGAGAGTAAGGTTTTAAGTTATCATAATCTGAATGATTTGCTTTATCAAATATCTTTACAGATTTTTAACAGCTGCGAACATTTGATTTTATTACCTAAAAGCGAATCTTAATTTAAAATAAACTCAACCTATGCACCTTCAACAATTACGTCAAATAACAGGGGATTTGTACACAAACGAAATGGATGATCAAGATGAAGAAAATTACTTGTGGATTCTTAAGTTATTCCGTTTGCACGAATGAACACCTGTAATCGTTTTGTAAGCACTCTGTATTGACTTATTATTTTCTCATTTGCTTTATCAGAGATATTGAAAACATGATCTTTATCAAATACATGTTTCCTATCCATGGATCCAATCCTAGAATTATTTTACGTATGTAGTCTTTTTCATTTTCCTATTCAAGATTATTTACAAGGTAAATAGGATTTACCAGGATATCTTTATTAAATAATAATGCAGAGGAAGATTCTCTGCTTTCATCTATTTTCAATCATTTATCGTTATCGTTGCCGCCACTAGTGGAGAAGTTATTGCTTTCTTGAGTTTTTTCAAAACGAAGAAATATTATTGCCAAAGGTTTATGAAAATAAAAGATATAACTTTGCTGAATTAACGTATGTAACTGAAATCTTACAGAATCCAATTCTAGAGGAGTATGAATTATGGGAGCACGTTCTCCTTATCTCCTAAGCTTATTTATATGTTCGTTAGATGTCAAGGCTGTTGTCGTGGTCTCCGTATTTGGCATATACGCTCCATGGATCAAAGGTTCTCTTACTCCAAATGGCCTTACGAAGCCACTGTGGGATAAAGTTGGCAAATTTCGAGGCCCAACCAACTCGGTATTATATGCCGAGTTTGAGAAACATCCGGTAGGAACTGACCGTAAAGAATAAGAACGATGGTATGTTTGATCCTTCAGAAGCATCTGAAGATAGCCAGAAGACAAATCTTGAGAGTATCTTGTGAAATAAGCCAAATGAGAATCTTCTGAAAGATTAAGAGGATGCATTATCGTTGCAGTTTGATAAAATAAAATAAGATGCTCGTATAATCTTTCCATTTATTGAATCATTTTTGAGGAATGTATAAATTTAGAATTTTGGTCTGTCAAATTTAAGTCATCTGCGCGAGGGAATAAAGCGTCTTCGGTACCTGTATACGTGTTCATGCAAGATTTGACAAAGGTAAATACTATGGTTGAACCGGTTGAGATGAACTGGGCATCCGATCATGTCTATTCATTGGGATATGATATGAATTATCCCTCTTAATATTTGTTTCTAGTTTGTCTGAAAGCGATAGCATCAAGGATTCAATTTACATAATCTGTTGTCTGAGAAGCTTTGAAAATCGAGGACTCTATTTTTGGTGAATTTTGATCATAGATACCTGTAGAACTGTGCTTCATAAGGGACAGGAGACGTTTCATACCATGAAACAGAGTTGTGTTCAGGTAAACTCAGATCAATACGTCTCATATCTGAACTAGTTTTGGTTAAAACATCAGACAAATGATGAGAATATGATGATAAAAATTTGGTAATTGGCCCTAAAGGAAACAACAACCAACAGGAATTTTTTGAAGATCCAGAGAATAATCTATGATTTTCACCTTCCTATTTTGGATATTTAATGTCCTTTACTTTTTTTTTTCTCGTTGGAGAATTGGAACTTATCGAAATATAGGATATCACCAAGATGAAAATGGACAGCATATAACAAACCAGTTTGTGTGAAATCTTATGGCGTTGTTCGTTTTGAGTTATGTGCGTAACAATTTTTAACTTATAATCTGAGGCATTAATAAAGCAGTCGAGGAAATTTAAATTTACTGACCTAAAAAATTGTCATAAATCACTAAGAAAAGATTTTTAAACGCACAATAAGTATATTTTCATCTGTCAAATACAATAAAGCTTTTTACAGAGAATGGCGTAACATAGATTTCTAAAAATTATTTTCCCACCTGATATAATAAATTCTAAATTCTACTCTAAAATTTTACAAAAGTTAAAGTTAAAAAAAACTTTTGTACAATAAAAAAGAAAGGCAACGAAGTGCACATTTTGAAAATAAAAATGACTTTTTTCTATAAAAAAAATATATTTTCATAAAATAACGTGCAGAAATTATAGGTTTTGATTATTTCCATTCTCAACTTAAATTCTATTTTTCAAATTCTTTCTAAAATAACATCACTTTTTATTTATGCATAAACTATTTTTTATTTTTTGTTGTTGAAAACCTTTCAATACGTCGATAAATATTCTAACTTTACATAAAAAATGACTACATATTTTTAAAATCAAAATTATACAAATAAACACTCATATCATTAAATTTACATTATTTTTGGTAGTATGCACTAAAAATTATTTTATTTCGCATCAGTATTATTTTGATAAATTTTAGTAAACTTTGGATTGATTCATAATTTTGGAATATTATTAAACTTAAAATATAAAATTTTCTTTCAATTGTAAAGTAAAAGCTTTCGATATTAAATTTGTCTCCTGAGACACTGAAATATAATTCATTAATTATTGGCTCTTAACTAAATTTTCTGAAAACATCGATAAAAATCATATTTGCTAATGCCTAAAGAATACATATGGATTTGATAACGTAATCGAGAACTGCATTCTGAACGTCTTTAAACCACATTGAATAAAACTAAAAATTAGATTAAAATCATGGGCGTTTTTATTAGAAATGATATGACTCACGTGATTCGTAGAAACATCTACCTGTTGCTCCATTTTGGTGAAAAATTGAAAACATTTAATTCAGAAAATGGTAAAATTTTAATTGGTACTCTAGTTTAAAATGAAACAATAAATATAAACTTGGCGAAGAGTTTTCAAACTACAATAAATTGAGATAAATGAAAAATAGTTGATACATATAAGAAAATCATCATAAAACAATTAACAAGAATATTTTAAATAAAAATTCAAAATATTATCACATTATTTTTATAATCATTAAACCTCGATTTCTACAGAGTTGATAAATAGCCTAAAAAATACGCGATTGAAGAATTTTTAAAAAAATTTGCACATAAAAACTTCACATAGTCTTATTAATACTGTGTTCTATGCGAATGTCAATATTATTAAACATTGCTCGTGGCTATTGTTATCAACATCACTTTTAGAAGGATAAAAAAATACATTCTAATGGCTGGCCTCTAATGTTGATATTTAGCAACTTTATTTCAGTGATTCTACTTTCGTAGTGTTCTCATAATGTTACTAGGTTTAACTTCTTTTGAAGCAAGTTCTCAGATATTCACCTTGAGCCTCCTTTGTTCGTTACAATATCCTGATCATGTGTGCATTAAGCATTATTTTGTGTGGCTGTGTCTGTTTTTCGTGTGATGCCTGTTGGGTCTTCTTGTTTTATACATCGAAATATGCCCTATACACCTTAATAACATTATCATGTCAATATAATTTTGAAATAAACATTTATTTTTCGTTTCTACTCGGCGATAATATCGATTTCATAAATAGGAGTTTTTTATTTAATTCAAGACAGTTGATCGATATTTCTTAACTTTTAAGGCTTGATTTCAAAGACATAGCGCCAACACATTTAAATAACTCCCATTTAAGATAATGTTCAATTCGAGTTGTCGTGAATTATTCGTCGTACAACCAAAATTGTGAACTTTAGTTCTTGTAATTTTTGACGCTTCATTCCTAGATTGCATCTCCGCAATTTTTTCGCGGTAGAAACTAAATAATTAAATTAATTCCATTAAAAATTGATAGTTCATAAGACAATAAAAGCTGAAAATATTCTCAATCAAGTTGTGTTTGAAAATATTTTATAAATATTCCAAAGGTGATGATCTCGATTGAGAATGCATATTTATTTCACAATCAATAATGACTAAAAATAATACGTGACCATTTTTAATTCATATATTTTAACATCTGATGTTAAAATACGCAAAAATTCAACATAATTTGCTTAGCCTTTTCAAACTCAATGCAATTTAGTTTATACGTTGATTCGAATTTGAGATGCGAAAATTTTCATGAGCCTGATGATACGAATGAACTTAATGTATCCTTAAATATTTTTTCATATCAGACCTCAATTAATTTAATCAAAATATTTTTGACAATAGAATTTCGAATAGGTTAATCTGAGAACCCATTCTCAGAGGATATGATAACCGAAAACATCTCTCCTACATATTCTCGGAGATAAATTCTTCAATCGTAAACACACGAATTAATGGAATAAATCATTCAAACAAATATCACTCTGATATAACACATCAAGAATATAAACTACGTGTTTCATTCAAATGTCATCATTACGGAACACTAAAAATAATTTGTTTGTATAATCTCACCAAAAATATGTCTCAGAAATTGGCACACATTACCAGGAAAGCTGATCATATTTATCCTTGCTGATTATTTTACATCTAATCCTCTCTGCATATGACTGCTTCAGGGTTTTTTGAAATTTCTGTTCATGATTAAAGGTATTAATTTATTTGTAAAATCTAGGACAATAAAAAAGGACAACCGATTGTAATTCTTTATTCAAACCATCGATTGGTTTCCTCTGAAGAGAAATCCTGCATCCACAAATTAAACGCATTTTCTATACCCTGAAACTAAGTAATAGACATAGACGTTGATTTCTTCTTAAAAAATAGTTTCCTTTGCAGTAACTATGATATTTTGTGAATTTTCTGGACTACACTCTTTCTGTTGATTGATGAAAACATAAATAACTTAAAGAGTAATACAGCTGAGCTAAGTCACCATTTAAAATATCATTTAAATTTAGTATTCTACTCTTAAAATAATCAATGATGTTGTAGCTTTAAAAAGGATGACCGCCAAAGATAAAAACCCCAAAAGAGTATTGTCCATTCTCAAATATAACTATGAAGATAAACTGTTGATATTTAAAAAATTAAATGGAAACGTGTTTGGCGGTTGACTGTCGATCTAAAAAGTAAAAAAACACACGAGTGTTAAAAATGAATTTTATCGCTTAAGATCACATGATATATGGAATAACACGATTATAACTCCAATAAGAATCATAAAAACGAGCATAAACTCATAAAAATATATTTAAAGCCTTCAACCAATGATAAATTTTTAATATTTTGCCAAACGGATGAACGTCTACAGTAAAGGCATTAAATTTTGTTTTTTTAATCTAAGAATAGAAGAATAAATATTTCAGGTAAGGTTTTTATTTTGATAGTATACGGTACAATAATTTTGCTGAAAATAATTTAACATCAGATAACTAAAAACAGTTCATCTTTCAGGCATGCTCAATATATTTTGTTAAAATATGTATTTAGGTGAGATTCATCAATGTAAAATTATGATTTCATCTCACAACCTTTTCATAGTTTTTTCTGAAACACGTTACGGTTTTCATAAAGCTTCATGTTTATCGCTTTTTATTTCTTTCATATTGAAAATTAGGTTTATTGTGCCTCGTTAGTTTTTTTCTTATACATTCTGGACGATTCTCGATATAGACGTCCTTATAAAAAAGATTCGTTTTGATTGTTCTTATCTCGTCGATATCCTTCATAAAATATTTTTTATTATGTTTAGTGCCTTATTAGTATCTATAGTTGTGAAAAAATATGTTGTATATTTCAAATTAAACGTGATTTATTTTGTCTAATTTAACCAAAAAATTGCATGGATGTTAATTTTTCACTTCAGTTTGAAAATGTATTTGGGATAACTAATTTATCACAACAATCTACACGTTATGTAATTCAAGTGTGATCTATCGATACACATACTTCTGTCTTATATTTGACTTAAGATGTCATTTTGATGACAATAAAAATATTATCTACTGTTCACTTTTTGGAATGTAATCGTTCACCAGTGTGTGAAATTTTTTCTTATCTCGTGGAAGTGCTCTTAACTTCTACAGTTTAGCTTTTAAATAAAAGAAAAAAAGGTAATTTTAAATGCATTGTTAAAAGATTTATTTTTCAGCAATTTTATCTTTTTACATAACTTAAATGTTCTTGACGAAAAGCTAAGTTTTACTTACCAAAGAGGCAATGCCAGCGAGTTAAGGTCGCCACTATGGGAGAAAGAGAGGGTGAGAGTCTCAAACTAAAAGACAAAAGACGTTTTATTCTGGATGGGGTTCTGAAAATTAGTGAGGCAATGAATGGAAAATCCTTGTTAGCATAGCTTCACCAAATAACTTCAAAAAACGAAAACTTCATTCGTAATGAAGAAATACACAAACTTGCATCATACTTGTTAAAAAAATTCAAACGCTCCATCTTACCTTTGGGAAAATCAACGATATTTGATATCTATCAATATAACACTATTAATCTAACAGTTAAAATTTATTTCATTTTCAATATATTTTCGACCTTCAAAACTTTGCAACTTAATTTCTTTCATTTAATAGTTATATTTACAACGAAATAAAAGAGCAAATCCAAAATACTGCGTTGATTAAACACGAATCTAGAATAAGCCTGTCAACAAGACCATGATTTTATAGCTTAAATACCAGAGAGACAACAATTATTCAAATCATCCCATACTTAACATTAATATTTTGATTTCAAAACTCTGTTATATACCAGCACATAAATTAAATATAATCAAATTTTTTCCATTTTAAATTTAAATAAAGCCCGAAAATGATTTTTATTATCAATGGGCATTCACAATAACACATTGTTATATTAATAGCTAATTGATTGTTACACCTAATATTAACTTTTTTTATAAAATTCTAATTTATACTAAGATTTTATGATTATTTTACATTTAATTTGACAAAATTAAAAAAAATGTTTTTATTTTTTTTTAAATTTAGATAAAGATGAATTCTTTACTCCTGTCAAACAATGCAATAATTAGTTAATTCGATGGAAAATTAAAAATTTTGAAAAAATAAATCTGTTAAAATGAAATATTTTCATTTCTCACTTAAAAAGATGCTATCGTCCATAATAAATTATTTTCGATTTATGGAGACAAAATCGTGACAAGTAAAATTAAATCACTCAGATATGTGTTAAAAATACAAAGATGGGAATTTTATCACTTTTGTTGATTGATGCCTAAATTATAGATTTAGAAAAAATGCATTTATTTAATCAAAAATATTTACATAAAAAGAGATACAAATAAATGATAAAAGTTTATCAAAAAATTTTGGTCATTCTGTCGTGGATATTATGACTATTTAAATCAAAACATGATAATTTCCTTTCTAATGCAGATTCGTCAAAAAAATGAATAAATATCAAAAACTAAGGATGAACTTTAGTTTAATAATGATATTAAGGTTGAATTTTATATTTAAATTTCAGGGTTTAAAATATATATATTGAGACTGAAATATTTATAATTAATAACTGATAGAGGATGATCTATCCAAATATTTTTCGATTTTTATTAATCAAACAAAGCTGAAAATTTTCAAAAAGAGTTACTTTTCGTCATATTCTCCAGAAAAAGTCCGCCCTTAATCTTGATAGTTCAGATAAGCCACGTCGTATTAATTACGATAGCGATGGGCAGTTTAAGGTTCGCCCTCGAAAAAGCTACAAGCCTGTCTTCTGTTCATAAGCGGGGTCTTACCTCTGCGGGTTAGGCTCCTGTTGAAATATAACCACAAAACAGAAATAAATAGTTGTATATATATTTACTTTCTCACATGTCAAAAAATTAGTAAGACGCCAATCAATAAAATATATCATGGCTATTATTTATTTTTCAAAAAGTTTTAATTATTAATTTCGTCTGTATGTTCTTTGAAAGCTTATCAAGGAAGGATATTGTGACGATTTTCGGTTTTTTATTCAAGTTTAAAATAGTAAAAAAAGGTTTTTGACCCTCAAAGCTTTTAAATTTACCTAATTTCTGCATCAACATTTCAGAGTATAAAACTATAGACTTGCATGGGCTTTGCGCACACGCAATATTTATTAATTGCTTTAAAAACAACGTAAGATTCCCCACCCTCTTCCCATTTAAAATATAAACATAATTTTGTTTAAGATTATAATTGCTTTGATAAATATATCTTTGGTATGTTGAAAATATATTACGGAGACTTATAAAAGAGCACTAGATAATTGCTAAAATCTACATAAACAGATTGTCTGGAATTTTTAGCATTAGAAAAAGTACAACTCATCGACATACTAACCTGCAGTTTCATTCCTTTCCCACGTACGGTCGAATGAAATGATAAAAAAAGTAATTATCAGTACGAAAGTGAAATACTTTTTACAAAGCCTAACACCGAGTTAACCGAATATATACCTAAAAAATAAATATAGATGAACCAGGATAAAATGATAGTAAGAGAATTTTTGGTAAATATGTGTCTATTTTCAAATAATTTTTGTTGAATAAAAATTTATTGGGATTGAGGTCTGAATTCGAGAAATAAACTTTAAAGAGTAAAACAATGATGAATTGTATAGCTTTTGCATTGAGTGACCTTTCTAAGAATAAACCGCTAAAGTTGATTTTTAAACTTTCTCACCATAAATATCATAAGGAACGTTTTCAGCAACTTAATATAAAATTTTCATCAACTTTCAATAAAAACATAATATTTCAAGCCAAAGAAACAAAAATATACCAAAATTGTATCGTATGACCAAAATACTTAAATGCTAAGTGGGTCTAAAATATATTTAAAGAAGTCAAGAAAGAAATTGTGCAAATTAAATTTTTTGTAATCCTAGAAATCAATTTATGGACCTAGTTTACAAGGACATTCGTTTGACTTTTCTGCGTTAAAGCTTTGGCAAAAATGGCTTGTTATTGAGCAGACATACCCGCCCTAGAAAGGGTTTGGTATACTAATGGCTGCAAAAAACTATTCTTCAAAAAAGAATACACATTTTCGACATTTATTGATACCGTCTACGAAGTAAAGGAGGGATACCTATTTGTAAAATATTGAATATACTTGAGCGCTTTCATCGATTAACTTAAAAATGAATGGAATAACACATTCCTGGCAACTTATGCAAATTTCTGGATCAACAACATTTCGTTCCATTTTTTTTCTCTTGTGCAAACGAGCGTGTGTTTTGAAATTTTTGATAATCTGAACGTATTTCTGTGGCTGAATGACGAGAGTATGGATAAAACGTAGATTTTAGTTGTAACTCTTATTGTTACTGAAGCTCAAAATCAGATTTGCAAAATTTTCCCGCTCATTACCTTTCAAAGAACCTTCAATTTCAGAAATTCCAGGGGTAAATCTTTCTCCTTCAATGATTAATTCTGTATCAGCTCTTTTTGCTCATCGTCCAATTGTTGTAGATCAGAATCGATTTTTTCAGAATTAAAAAAAGAGAATTCAGATTTTCGTGTTATGGTGTTTCTAATGGTTTCTCGGAATGTTTTTTTGACCATTAGTTTTGAATAACTCGTATCCCCCTTCTGTTTAACGAAATGGATTCAACGATGCTTTCAAAAACCAAAAATCATCGAACTAGAGGAGTTACGGTATTAATTTTCATTCTCTTGTTGTCGAATTCTTGTGGTTGACTAATCTCTATCCTCTTCGATACTTCCCGGTCATCAGTATAAACGATGGAGGGTTTGGGTAGCGATCCTGGCTTAACTAGTCTCAGATCGAGGTTCAAATCGAATTCCTTGCCCAGCATAAGTCAGATTGCTGTTCATCTGTCAAAGGTTTGAGTAAACCCTGTTGAGTCAACTGATAAGATGTTGAAGATCGTTCAGAGTCACTTCTAGATTCAGGATTAATCGTAACTGAAGGTCTTATCATTTGTGTCGTTTCTGAGGGTTACTTTGACAACTTTCATGGCTATTCCATTTAATATCTGATGAACCCGCAGATGAAATTAATTTAATTTTTGTGGGACTGTCTAATTTTTTGATTTTTAGATCTTAGGAGGAGAAAGAACACGATGCTGAATAATAACCCAAAAACAAATGACATAAGGGTCCATCATCATGAAAAAAAATTTCCATCAGCGAAATTAAATCTATACTAACCCAATTGTGGATTATCTCAAAGTGTGTAAACTCGTCGTATAAATCGAAAAAACAACGAAACAGCATTTTAACGATTAATATATAAAGTAAAACGTAAATTAATATTTTAAAGATAAAAAGTATCTTAAAAACTGCGCATGCTCTATATTTATTTGATAGATTACAAGTTGCGGTCAATTTTTTGAGGCTATAATAACAAACCCTGGTTTTCAGTATAAGGTTTCATATTTACGTTATCTACTGAGAGCGAGAAATATTTTAACATTTACCGTTAAATAGACAAGCCAAAAAATTATGAACAAGTTAATATTATCAGGAAAAAATTCCTAGATGCTTAGAACGATTAAAATTTATTCGTTTTTTAAATTTCTAATATTGTATCAATGTTATTGTATTCCAGAGAATACATTCATATTTTGCCTTGACGCCAAATAAAGTAATCAATTTTTAATAAATATGCAAACTAATTTTCATTGGAATACAAAATTTTCATTTAAATACCCTTATATTACTTTTTATATAACACCAGGGAAAAGAAATTAATTGCAATGCAATGAAAATAAGCTAAAATATATAAACGTAATTTTTAGTAGACATGTGTAATGCAACTTCTAACGATTAATCAGTAAATCTCTGTAAATTAAAGTAAAAATGTTAACGCCTAGAAGAATATATATTTTCTTAAACATAAAAATATGTTAAACTTTTTTAAAAATCGTATCTTTTATAAAATCATGTATATCACGAGTTATTAAGATTTCAAGCAATTCATGCATTCTTAGGAAAATTTTCCATTTTCCAGAATTATATCTAGGCGTTACTAAAACGACTTCTTACCAACCTTAATTAGTCTGCTTTAAATAACCTTAAAAAAATTAATCGTAAAAAATTTCTTTGAAAATTATGTTATTATTTTTAAATGCCGCGTTTTCGAAACATATTTTTTGAAGAATTACTCTTCAGTTAAAATATAATTTGATATATTTTCTAGATATCTGAATGAGCAGTTTTTAACAAGGAAATATTGAATAAATTAATGATTCTAATGGTAAAAATTTTTAATTTTTGGAAAAAAGATCAGCAGTAATTATCCAAAGATTCTTGAAAAAAATTCATACACGTATTGTTGATAAATTAGAAAAATCTTATCAAATAAGTTAAATACGCGACGTAACAATTCGCCGTATTATCAATACGCCGAAAATAAAAAAAATAATTTTTTTCCCTAAAAAGGGGAAAAGCATGCTAGATTAGGAGTGAAAAGGGACAATAAGTTATCACTCGTTCTGGATTCATTTTCAGAATCAAAAAACGAATATCTGGAAGGAAATGTTACTGGAACTGCAAAAGTGACACTTGTAATGTCATTACCGTCTCTTTGAACAGAAATTTGTTAAGTTTTAATGGTACGCACTACAGTTCTAACGACGAGGAGTTTTTAATTTCTTCTCAACTGCGCACTAATATTTAGGAACTGGCCACCAGCAATCCCTACAGACCGGCCAAAGACATGTATGATTGTGCAAAGGTAGATCTTGTGCAATCGTACACTCATGATGTTGCACGGTTTCTACCATCCTTCCACACTCTTAAAGTGTTGATCTACAGATGGAAAAGGGAAGTAGCACCAATGGGAATTGTTCTTGAGAGTTATTCTTTTAATTTCGACTTCTTTCGTCTATCTGAGAATGTAAATATGTTATTACATGTTTCATTTGGTGATGAAGCGTTAGTAGTTTTGGGAGATTCCACTTTCATTCAACGATTCGCAAACGTGCGAAACCTCATTATCGTTATGGATGGTACATATAAATCCTCTTCTACTTAATTTTACAAATTTTATATTTTGCACGGTGTCTTTTCTGGTCAAAGTTTTTCTATACTATTCTGTTTTATGAACAGTAAGACCCAGACAGCATACACTCAAATTCTGTCTGTTGTAAAGGAGAGGCTTACTGAGAGTAACATAGATTTTTCTCCTCGTCGAATCCAAATTGATTTCGAGCAAGCCGCATTTAATGCAGCTAGTGTAGTCTTTCCAGTGGCTGAAATTCGTGGTTGTTACTTCCACTTCAGGCAAGAAATTTGGAGGCGGGTACAAAGTTTAGGTCTGACGGATTTGTATCATGGAGATACAAATTTTAAACGTGGTGTCCACTTATGCTCTGCTTTGCCATTAATCCCTTTGGAAAGCATCGACTCTGCCTGGGATCATATCCTGAATCTTTTGACAGGAGATAATGAAAGAGTTTTGGAGTTTAAATTATACATGGAGAACAATTGGCTCTCACGGTCTGATACAAGTCTATTCAGCAGGCAAACTTAGAATCATTTTGGGGATTTACGTGGAAGAACAAACAACGCGGCGGAAGGTTTCACTCTGAAACTAAATAAAAAAAAAATAAAAATACTGCAAGCTTTTGGGAGGTTTGTTCTGTTCTGAAGCAAATTCAGATCTATGCTAATATAGAGTTGAGAAGACTCCTTGGTGGGGGAAAGCTGAAGACCAGGAAGCGCGTCTACGTCCAACAGGATGAAAAAATAAAAAGACTGTGTGATCTATATGAAAATCGTGCTCTAGACTTGTTTGAACTTCTTGACGAACTAAAAGATTTAATTAAATTAGTTTAATGATTTTTAATTTGTTTTATATGTTTATTTTAATGTGAATTTATCAATAAAAAATAGTTTGCAGGTATTCTTTTTCAATTCAAATTGAAAAATATTTTAAAATAGTTATTTAAAGATAAAACAAGGGTTAAAAATTATTTTATTTTCGGCGAATTGTACCCTAAACCATTTATAATATTTCAAATTTTTATGAGTGGAAAACAAAAAAAATCATTTATGATACTATCTTTTTTAATATTCGCTATTTATTTAATGTAGGATATAAGTTGTTTTTGTGACGTATTAATATCTCTGTAAAATATGATCAGGCTTTTTAGAACAAACATTATAAATTTCGTGTCTCAATATTTTTATATCTCAAGGTAATGCAGAGAAAAATATATCCTTGAATGTTTTTTATAAATGTTTAATTATGAAAATAAATTAAACATAAGTTCTATAAATAAAAACATTAAAAATTTAAAAACAAAAATATTCGAATTACGATTAAAAAACACAATTTTGACAATCTTAACTGACAAAAAATATTATTTACATAATAATTCTCATTATACTTAAAAAATTTGATGACACAAAATTTTAATAAATACTCCATACTTTTAGCAGTATATATATAATGAAAACCATAATTCTAAATGCTAATTAAAACGATTAAATATTCTACAAATATTTTATTGTTGAAAGTTTATATGATTAAAATAACAATATATTGAAGTCTTTGATATATATTATTTGAATAATGATTTAATTTACTTTTATATGCCAATATATTGAGTTGCTTTCGATATCTGTCTTATGTAATCTATCAACTTACGAGGTAATTCTTTTTAAAATTTTTTAATATATTATCATGTCTGCGTATTTTCAGAGGACATAAAATCGTTTGTAAAATCAAAAGATTCACATAAAATTAAAATTTCATACTGATTTGAAATGAGATATCTGAAATAGATAAATGTTGACATAGACGAATATTTATAAAATTGAAACAGATAAAATTTTAATTCTTGCTCAATATTGGTAAATTAACATAAATTTGTCAAATTATGTAATTTAAAACAAAAGCTATAATCTATAAGCAGTCTCTTTTCATTTTCTGAATCATTAATTGAATTAAAAAAATTGATAAAATTTAGATGATCAGCTTTTTTAAAAATCTTTCACTTCTGTTGAATACTATTCGTGATTTCAACTATAGCATTGAGCAAGCTTCTTTAAAAACTCTAAAAATGTCTGAATTCATTCAAAATACAATTTTGGATTGATATTTTTGAATCACCAAAAATTGTTAACTGTTAATGTTTCAAAGATCTATATAAATGGGTTTTATGCAAACAAAATAAACAAACGTTTTTAACATTTTTGGATTCTATTTTTATCATGATAAATAAATGAATATTCTATTTAATTATATATTTACCTAATACATGCAGGAAACAAAATTTATTTTATCTTTTTCTTTATTTTTAAAATAAAAACAGACATTATTGACACATTTTTTAGTTGCTGATGTTGGTATGATTCCAACTGAAAAACATGGAAGAGAGTAATAATTTGAAGAAATATATTCCATCTATTTTATAGTGGTATATTTATTAACATTTTCATTAATTTTTGTTGTTACCATCGATCAAACGAAAACATGTTACTTAGTTAAAAGCTATGGAGATAA
Organism: Neodontobutis hainanensis; assembly: GCA_024349245.1. NCBI lineage: Eukaryota > Metazoa > Chordata > Actinopteri > Gobiiformes > Odontobutidae > Neodontobutis > Neodontobutis hainanensis. The sequence continues at coordinate 32,744 of JALDNG010000866.1, forward strand.
AACATGATTGTTGTCAACAATTTCTCATGCCATTTGAGGAAAATGATTAAGAATCATATAGCATATCATGAAAATTACTTTTCTTCCTCATTTATGTTTTTTCCTTGGCGGATTAAAGTACTTTTAAATTTTATTTGTTGGTCGATGCATAAATATTCATTTAAGTGTTCATAAATGACATAATTATTTTTTATGATTATATTAAATAAAATCTGATGAATTTGTTGAACGTTATTTTTCAGATTAAACTTGCAAAAATACAAACCATATAACTTATCTCAGTTGAGACTCGCTTGATTGTGAAATTTTTCTTCATTTCAAATTTTAAATGATAAATTAATCATTCAAGATTATTATTTTTAACTTTTTATTTTGTGAAAAACATTTATATAATTTAAGTACGTAATTTTTTAACCTCATTACGTGAAAAGGATAACACAAATAATTCTCCGAAATTCTTCGAAAATACTCTCAACGAAAATTTGATCATCTTTAAGATGGTAGATTTGAGAAGACATTAAAACTTTAATATTATACTTGCAAGTTAAATAAAAAAGCTAAACAGACAATTTACAAAATGTGTTGAATATGCGAATAAAAATCTTGCATGATAATATAAAGAAAAAGAAAACAATAAAACCACAAAAGGGTGCGTAAGCGTAATAAAACGCAGATTATTTCAATATTTAAACTCAGAATCCATACTCACTCTTTCAACTTATTTTTGTGGAACCATGAGTTTTAGAGAAAATCGGCTGTTTGGTTATTTATCTTAACCAAATATATGAATCTCTACTTATAGAATTTAGAATCAAATACTCAACAATTGTTTACGTAATTCAATCAAAAGAAGAATATACAGTCTGATAAATGAGATTAAAAGACCAATATTTGTTAAAAGATTCATAGAGCCACCATTAGTCAAATAAGAACGATTAGCAACGGGAAACCAATTTTTCAAAAGGCTTTGATGTGGCCATATATTCTGATAGATTGTATCGAAAACCTACGTTCTGGATAATAGACGGGTATCTAAATTTAATTACCAATAATAGACACGCGTTCATTGATTGTTTTATTAAATTGTGTCAGCACTAAAAACTCAATGCTTTATTGTGATGTTGAATGATGTTGGAACCGTACTTTATATTCATCAGTTGTACTGTTTGCAAATGGAAAGTATGAAATCATGTGTTTTTACATTATACGCTAAATTATCGTTCTTATGGTATATAATTGTATGTTCAAGATTATTACTATTGATTTTAAGTATTCTTCAATAACTGTAGTTTAACTAGAATTCACAGAGAGTTCAATACTCGATTGCTATTTTCCCAACAAACAAGCATTTCGACGAAAACTTACAAATTTCAAAGTATTCAAATTAAATAAAATTATAAACTGTAAAATATTGAACCCACAAAAATTTTTAATATCTCCGTATTTAAGGTTGGTATCGATTACATATAATCATGAATTATTGAAGAACCTCTTAAACGATTTTAGAATTATTTTCTTGGATATGATAAAATGATCTCCCCTTTTAACTTTGAAATATAAATGTGAATGTAGAGTATCATCTTGCAGGATAGAGGAAAAACTGAAATTGACAAAATAATAAGATAAGTAATATTTTCATCAACGGGAATCTAAATTTGACTGAATTTATTTTTGTTATAAATTCAGAATACGTTTTCTTATCTGATAAATATATATTAAAGCTCAATATAAGGTAAGTTGAATTGAATACATCCGATAAAGTTTATTAAACCATCACTTCCAAATCATTATATAGAGTGGAAAAACAATCAAATAATTTAATTAAACTATATTTTTTCATAATAAATGAACATGAAAATTTTAAATTTTAAAATCTTCTGAGAATTCGAGAGATTCAAATCCACATCCATTTGATGTTATCTGGAGAGTAACCTGAATCTTAGATTAAAAATTAAACGAAAATTCAGATCAGAATTAAAGAATAAAATTTGAAAAATAAGACTATCAATAAGATTTTTATTTTGATAACATAATTCGAACAATTAATTTAAGTTATATAAAAACAAACCAAGTTGTGAATTTTATCATTTCATGATAATAAAGTAGATAACATTCTAATGAAAATATTATCAATCATAAACCTTTGCAAGCGTTAATGCATAAAATACATTAAAATTAATGTTGCATTCAAAAATTATAAATTAATCTGCTGATTGGGACGAGCGTGAATACCTTTATTTCAAATGAAAAAATTCTTAAAATAATTATGTAAAATATAAAAAACAAATCTGAAAAAAATAAAATTAATTGAATATTTTTATAATTTTATAAGTGTCGGACATTTAATTTAATACTGAGACTGCGCCTAACTGAATATATTCAAGTCAATATAAAATTTATATCATTAAAATTGATTGATATATCATTGATTTTAGTTTTTATATATAAAGGCGAAAGTCGTTTTTATAATATATAGATATTTATTAGGGTTGCAAACTGATATAGTACTATTTGTGTTTAAACACTTTTATCGATAATTTAATTTATCAGTAAACTAAGACTATATATTTTAGAATTTTTGTATATTATGCCTTTGGTGCATTAGATTGATGATTTAACAGTGTACGAATAAAAAAACATACCTTTAAAGCATAAAGTAGATTTTTCAGCATTATAATAGCCTTAGTATTACTCGTTAAAGATTTAATAACACTGATTGGAATCAAATTTAAGCTAAAATCTTATATATGCTAGATAGTTAAACCGCTTTTACGACGTCATAAATTTGACGTGCATAAATAAGGGCAATAATAAATATTAACGATCAAATTTTACTCAGACTACAATTAACCTACTTCGTAAAAGAGATGTTTTAGCACAATTCTCCTTTTATTATTATGAAGTGGTTAAAAATGTATTTTAAAAGATAATAAATAAAATTATATTATTCAGATAAGATATATCTATTTTTAATTTTGTCATACATTTGAACCATTTTATTCTTCGGTATATACAATCTAACCGAAGTTATGTAATTTATTTACTTGCAAATACTTGCAATATAATCATTAAAATTATCTTTTTAAATTTTGAAAATGAAAAAAATATTCACATTATTAAAGTCTTATTTAACTTATCAATATTGATATGCTTATTCGAAATCGAAAGTTTCATGATAACAGCGAGAAAATATAACGGTGTTTATAACCATAAATTATAATTAATAAAACAGATTAGTTATTTAGATATTATCAAGAGAAAATTAAAATCGAAGGAAAAGTGCGTCATGCAAGTAAACTAAGAAAATTATTATGCCATCTCTGTAAAGTATTTAACTAAGATATAGGGTATATATATGTAATTTATGAGAGTTAAGCCAATAATAGAATTCTTCAATTTCGTTGATTTCATGTAATAAATTTATCGTCAAGAATAAAATAAATAGAGATGCATACTTTGAAAATCATACAAAGAAAGTAAAATCAAAACGAAGTTAATTATTTAATATTTTTTTAACTCCAAAATAAAAATATCATCAATGAATATGAGTAAATTGCTTCACTAGTCTCTAAACGTGGTTCTAGGGATCTTTTCGTGAAATTATCATCAAATAAAATAACATTATATCAGTAAATATCATGATGGGATAATTCTCATACATCTATCTTTTTTAAAATTATAACCATAATTAAAAATTTTCGTAGAAATTATACATGTTTAATCAAATTCATGTTAAGAAAGAAATTTTCTTGATATTTTAATCAAAGTAACAATTTAAGAGAAAGACGCTATTCATATTTTTTTAGAGTCATATGAGCCAAAACTTTTCTTTTCTATCGAAGTGTTTTATGTTCATTCAGAGAAGCTATTGTCATATATATTATCGTGCTGCTCATCTTTTGAATCTAACTCCTTCAATCCTTGAAAAAATAATGTTTAATTTAGTTTTGAACCCTCACTCTATTTGTAAATTAATAGCGACTGTATCTGTGTGACATTGGTTCATAAAAAAGACATTTTCGTGTTTCCATAATCAATAACAAAGATATCTATCAATACTCTGTCTTGATTACATAAAATCTCACATTTATTCTCGTTTTTGATCAAGCGCTCATCGGTTATATCCATCGAAGTATAATATATACACAGAAATAAGTATATACATCATGAATTCGATAATAAAAAGGTAATATTTTAATACGTAAAGTTATTTTAAATAACTTTATTAAAAATTTGATTTATAAGTTGCGATATCATTGTAAATATAAATTTTTTCATAATTTCCAATAAAAGTATGTCTAATTAGGTATTATTATCCACTTATTTAAATATTTTTATTTGAACATGAGCGATACAATATTTATTATCTAACCAAATCTAAACAACTAAATAATTTATTTTCAGGTATTTTGACAGATATAATTTGATAAATTTATTTGTAAGAATAATTTATAATCTAATTATTCGGAATGAAAAGAAATTAAGAGACTGGGTATAGCCACATGGAACTATTATCTTCAAACAAAAGATATTGGTTTGTAAGATTATGTTCTTTGAGTTTATTTAACGTTAAAAAATGAATTCAGAATTGATAATTGTTTCGTCGCTTTTCAGTGAAATATATAGCTATTTAGATTTGTTCACTTTTAAAATATATTATATACATGTAAATCTCAACAAATTTTAGAATAATAACAAAACATTGCAAAAAATACCAAAAAAGACATTACGAGAGCTTACGTTAATAGACGACGATTAAATGATTTTTAAGACCTATCTCCTCATTTTATTTTTAATTGATTTATCAATTATTAATTCCCCTCATCTCGGAAAAGGTAAAATGGAGTAAAAATCAAATTTTATTTAAGACGTAAATCAACAGAACATGAATCAGTCGCGAAGAAGTTATCAGTGGACATATCACCAACTTTAACTCCTATTCCAAATTTCGGTACTTTAGATTCAATAAAAATAAATAAAAGAGTTATATCATCTAGTTCTACAGATATAAGGACCATCCAGAATAATCGAAAATCAAATAATTCTTTGAAATCAAAATTACGACAAAAAAGGTTTTATGAAAGAAGGAAGGGACGTTTAAGATTATTTCTAATCCATAACATATCAAAATATGAAATTTTTTCACAGAATAATTTTGATGCATTGAAAACGAAAGGATCTGAATCGATAACCTCTCTGAGATATAAAATTAGAGATACTCTTAGAAACTTAATGAGACATATATACATAAGATCATGTAAAGGGAAAATGAGATATGAAAATAAAGAGCTAAAGATAACTGTCCATCCTCAATTATTACCACTAATTTATGAACATGAAAAAGATTCTGGAAAGTATCTGGGATCGTCTTTGTTTCGTGGTACTGGTTTAACTTCCTGTTTTTTGATAGAAAGAAGTTTAAGTCAGATATACAGTCTGATGCGTAATCGGAAACCAACTGTAAAAATGATCAAAGAGTTTGATCAACAAAATACTTTCGCCCATTTTAAATCTACTTTATCAGATAAACATGAAATTGAATTTCTAGATAAAGTTTTGATTGAGTTAAGTCTTTTATCTCATTACGAATCACGAGGGATATTGAATAAAAATAAAAAGATTAGTAGTCTACTACTTCAACAGCTAATTGAAAACTTTCGCGAATTTTCACAAGCTATGAGATTTATCTTTGCAAAACATCATGTATATAATAGGAGTTTGAATCTTGGATTATATAAGGATCTACAAGAACTCATGTCAAATCTGAGCAGGAAAACATTTGTAGTATTTTTATTTTATTTTAACAGCTTTACAAAAGATTCTTTTTGAATAATAGGAAAATATTAATTCTATGTGGTGTACTTATTGATCCTTTATACGTTCAGAAATTTAAAGAAAAGGTAGATTATCGGAATAGTATTTTAAATGTATTTATTTTAGAACAAAATCAAAAAGTTCATATTTGATACACACAAAGAAATGGTCGTTATTTAGCCAAATGATCACTGATTTCATTCTTTATTAAATAATTGACATTAAATTTATGAAATATATGTTTTAAAATTTTTCAAATTTGTTTTTCGTCTTATAATAAATTACAAAGATTTCAAATAAAAAAAAGTTTGTTGATATTTTCAAGATTAATAAATATTATTTACGAATAATTTTATAAGGTAATAATTTCCATTTTTCATCATTTTATGAAAACAATCTTATAATATATTTTAGTTAACTCTTTCATTATTTGTTGTAAATGGAATATTTTCAGTTGATTAATTTCATAAGTTATTTATTTATTAACTGTTTTAACTGTCAATAATCTCTTCTGTTTCAAAATGGACGATTTATATTTTTTTAAGGTATACATTGTAATTGATAAAATTTAAAAAATTTAAGTTTTATTAAAAATCCAATTTTTATTCTATATTAATCTTATCGAATTTAAAAAAATAATGGCATATTATAATTCATTTATGCTAGACATATAATATCTCAAAAGAAGTGTTTTGATTTAATTTACCTTGAATATTTGTATTATATGCTTATTAAAAATTTGCACTGAATTTTTAATTTTTGAAAAGTTCCAAATTATAACAAAATGGATATATTTTAATAAAATTTATCACAAAACAACTTTATCAAATGTCATAATCACTCTTGCAAGTGAATCAGAAAATAGAATTTATTAATTTACAGATTGAATTATTTTTTTTTTGAATTTTATAAATGTATAAGTTCTGGTTGCAAATTGTTATAGATATATGTGAAAGAAAAATAAACTACAGCTTTGTTTCAAAGGGTTTTATAAACGTTTTACCACGAGAAAAGAGAGAAGGATAAATGAGAGAGAATCAAAATTACGAATCAAATTAAAAAATACTTAGATTGATATTTCGATGTATTAGAAGAAAAAAACCTTGAAATAAGAATAAATTTTCGTTTAATTTGAACTAGTGGTAATCAGAATTTAAAGATATTTACCTTAATCAATGGTTAAAACATCCCATACCGAGATTATGTATATTATAATATAACATAAAATAGAAGACAAACTTTTATGAAATTAATCGGTACTAACTAATGTATCAAAGTAGAATACAAAATAAAATAAAGATAATGTAGATTGATACAATTAAAAAGTAATAATGACACTTACACGAATTGTAGTTAATTAAAACGTTAAACCATGTTGAAAGTACAGAAACACAAATTTAAACTAAGCTGAAACATACCAAATTATGTCAAAAGTAAAAAAATTTTCATGATAAAGTTTAACAAATTTTTATGAATATGTACCGAACCATTGCATTGAAATAAGATTTATGATAATAATAATTCATTAAAAATAAGAATCATATTTGTATAACTATGAATTGATTTGTGTTAAATGTCTAAAATTCTATCAAGGTTATTATTTTAATCTGTAAATTTGAAAAAAATATGGAGTATCGGTGAAATTAAATGGAATACAATATGACAGACTCTTGAAGACATTTCAAAATTAAATGTTTTCATGTATTTTAAAACAATATTGTTTTTTTAGTCTTATTACGTATCAACTCTAATTTTTTAAAATACAAGAATTCAACTTTTTGGGGTTCAACTGAGACTATGAAAGTGAAAATTAAAACAATAAAATCAAAATAAAGTTTACATCTCTTTTGGATCTCATATATAAATTTAAAGTTACTGATAATTCAATAATTTTATTACTAATAATAATTTTTCTCATGTTCAAAACGTATTTAATTATTTTAAGGGAAAATTAAACCTCATTTAAGTATTTAATCAGATTAGTTTTAAGAGATTATAATTATTCAATAACGAAAATCCCATTTTCTCCTATTAAAACTGTAAAACATTTACACTTAACAATTTTAATTTTCTAGAATGAAAGATTTTTAAACATCGTAATTTTTACATAGTTTTTTGAATTATAAAATATATTTTAAATTTTTGATGAGTTGGACAGAATATAAATTTTAACGAAATTCGTATTTGGTATTATCATATTTGTAATTCGCTATTTATCTAATGTAGGATATAAGGAGTTACTGTGACATATTTATCCCTCTATACTATATGATCATGCTTTTTAAAAGCTACACATAAGAGAATGTTTGTCTCAATCGTTTAATTTATAATATCTCATGATAGTTCAAAGCAAAATATTTCTTGAAATGTTTTCTATATATTTTTCAAATTATAAATTTTTGAAAATAAATTAAAAAAAATTTATCTAAAGAAAAAACAAAAATTTTATGAGAAAGAATGATTGAATTCCGATGCTAACAAATGATTTTAATTTTCTTAACTGACAAAAAAATGATTTAAAAAAATTTCTTTTACAACATTGAATACTTTTAAAAATTTGGTGTTAAAAATATTCATAAATATTCCACTCATTAATCAGTATGTATTATATGTAAACCGTGATTGGCATTCTAATTTACACGATTGACAATACTGGAAATACGTTATTGTTAAAGTTTGATGATTATAAGAACATAATTTTGAATGTTGATGTAATTTACTTTTATTTCCGAGATATTTAATTGCTTCCAATAACTATCGAAAGTAATCTATAAGCTGAAGAGGTAATTCTTTACATTTATAGAAATGTCATATTGATTCCGGAGAGATAAAATTTTTAAACCAAGCAAAAGATTCTCTAAACATTAAATTTAATTTTCATCTGACATTAGTTAATTGAAATTAAAGAAAATGATTTCAGAATCAAACATTTTTAACATTGAAACATTTAGATGTTAATAATGCTTCCAAAACATTGGATAATCGGAAAATATGTTTTGAAAAATGATGTAATATGAAACAGAAGTCATTATCTCTAGATTATTTATTCCGTTCCTGCATCATTATTGTCATTCAAAATTAGGATAAAATCTTGAATCTCTTCTTATTTCCTTATCTTTCTCTTCTGTTGAACATATATCATTATTTATTTTAAATTCTTTAGGAAAAGTCTGTAACTAAATCTTTATAAGTTTAGATTTATTAAAAAGTATAATCTTTGATCGAAATTTATCAATTATCAAAGAATGGTAACTGTTTATTGCATAAAAATGTATATTAATGAGTTTTCAACAAACAATAAACACATACCTTTTATAAATTTTTCGAGATATTCAAGTTGCTTTTTATCTTGAAGAACGTGTTACTATACTAGGTTTCGAATTTAGGCGGTTAGACATTAAGCACAAATAAAAATGACTGTAATTTGTTTTGAATTTTATAAAACTAAATACATCTACATTATTTACACTTTTATCAGCGTATCCTTTTTTCATGATACCATCTGACACACATTAATGAGATTGATAATTTAACGAAATATATTCTCCAACTTCAACAATTATTTTATATTCATGTTATGTCCTAAATAAATATTTTTGATTTTATATTGCTAGATTGTACGTATATGTCATCTCGAGTCACTAAACGTAGTATATAAAACTAGATGTTGGTTATAGAGCAAGTTTATTAGTTTTAATTAGTTTTACATAATGAAAAACATTCTATTCATCACATTTTATCAAATATTGAAGATAAATTAATTTAACTCTCTTAAAATAAAAAAATATGAATATTTTGTAATTAAGGATCAGATATTGTTCATGTATTTTATCATTATAATTTATGACCTTGAATATTTATTAATTTTTTTTCGTTAATAATGTTGCGATAATTCATTCAGTTAAAAATATATCGGTTTTGTTTTTGGAATTCAAAGGTTAGTTATTTCAACTATTGCACATGCCATTTGATGAAAACGATGTATAAACCAGATATAGCAAAACATTAAAATTTACTTTTCTTGGCGATTTAAGTTTTTTACACGGTCAAAATAAAGTATTTTCTTTTTTATGATGGGAAATACGTAAAAATTTAGTTGGGTATAAATTTCGAAATTATTTCTAATGATTTCGTCAACTAATAGATGATCTGTTCGTTGAATGTTATTATTTAGATTAAAACTGCCAAAATGTTATCCAAATAATTTACCTCAGCTGATACTAACTTCATACTTAAATAATACGTCATTTCATATTTATTAAATGATAAATTTATCATTCAAGATAAAATTAATTTGACTTTATGTTTTTTTAAACGTTCAAATTATTTATGTTTGTAATTTTTGAACCTCATTACGTGAAAAAGATAACACATTAATTCTTAAAAGTTCTTAAATATTACTCTCACGCACTTTTTTTTATCTTTAACATGGATGTAATTACGAAGAAATTTAAATTTTATGATTATACTTACAGGTTAAATATAAAATTTAAAGATACAATTTACACTATATGTTAAATGTGCTAATTACAATCGTGTCCTGTAATATAAATTAGAAAGTAGACAATATAACTACAAACGGGATCATACATGTAATAAAACGCGAATCATATCAATGTCTTAACTCATAAACCACACCAGCTAAATCAACTATCTTTTTTTGTTTTCATTTGTTTATGAGAAATTCGCTCTTTATCCCTTTATTTTCTTCAAATATATGATTGTCAACTTACAGAATTAAGAATGAAATACTCAAAATTTGTTTAAGTTATTCAAACAGAAGAAGAATATGCAGTATGATAAGGGAGAATATAATACCAATATTTGTAAACAAGATTCATAGAGTAACCATACGTTAAATAAGAACAATGAGCAACGCGAAAACAATTTTTGATGAGACTTCGATGTGGCGATATCCTCTGATACTATCACTATATTATGATATGAATTATAGATGTGTCTAAATTTAATAATCCATTTTAGACATAAAATCATTTATGGTTATTTTCAATATTTATCAGCTCCGCAAACTCAATGTCTAATAATCATGGTGAATTGCTGTTTCAGAGCGAATTTTTATTCCCTAATTGTTCTGTTTGCAAACTTAAAAGTAAGAAGACGTGTACTTTTACATTCTACTTTAAATTATTGTTATCATGGAATATAATTAGAAGTTCAGGATTATCAATGTCGATTTCGAGTATTATTTAATATCGGTATTTTACTAGTATTCGCAGAGAGTACATTAGTTTATTATTATTTTCACAACAAACATGCCTTTTGACGAAAGCTTATAAATTTTAAATTATTCCAAAGAAATAGCATTTCAAAACTGTATTATTTTGAAATCTTTTAAATACTTAAAATTTCAATAGTAAAGGTTGGTATAGATAGCATAAATTTCTTACTTTAGGTAAGACCTCATAAACTCTATTTGAATTATTTTTCTTGGACTTGGATAAAAAGATTTCCACCCTCAAAATTGAATATAAATCCCCACTGTGATTATGTTATAGAAGGATGTATTAAATAGTGCTATGAACGATGAACTGCGATCAGGGATTTTTTTATTGGCGCTTATCTAAATTTAACTGCATTTTTTTATGTTATACAAACAGAATACTTTTTTTAATCTTCGAAATATATATAAACTCAAGAGAATATTAGTTGATTTTTATACATCCGAGAAAGATTTTAAAAAACCATCACTATCAAATCATTATATAGAGTGAAAAAACAGTCAAATAATTTTATTAGAATATATTTTTCATGATAAATTTACATAATTTTTTAATTTTCAAATTTTCTGAAAATTTCAGAAATTCATATTCACTTCCAAAGATATTACATGGAGAGTAACCTGAATATAAGATTAAAAATTTAACGAGAATTCACATTATGATTTAATTAGAATATTCAAACAAAAACTATATCAAGAATATATTTATATTTTAATGAAAAAATTTAAACAATGAATTATTTTTGTGAAATTAAAACAAGCTCATACATGAACTTTATGATTTCATGATTATAGGTTATATCACATTTTTACGTAATTATTCTCAATCATAAATTTATTCAAAAATTAATGCTTAAAATACGTTAAACTTAATGTTGCATCCAAAATTATTAATTATTCTGCGGATTACAATGAACGTACTGAATACCTTAGGATCTCAAATGAAAAAATTCAATAAAGGGTAAACAGATTAAATGAAAATATAAAACACAGATCTGAAAAAAAATTAATTAAATATTATTATTTTAGAAATACTGGACATATAAAATTATACTGAGCTCGCGCAGAACTTGATCACTGTATTCTAATAAAATAAGCGAAACTATTATCAAAAATTGATTTGATATACATTGATTCGAGTTTTTATATATAGATGAATGAATCGATTTTTTTAATAATATATAGAGATTTTTTTTTGAATTGCAAACTGATACACTACGATTAATGTTTACCTATATTTTTTTGAAAATATAATTTATCATAAAACTCATAAAACAATAATTTTTGTTAATTTGTATAGTGTTTTTGGCATTATATATCAATGATTTAGCAGCCTCAAAATAAAAAAATATTTTTTAAAGTATAACGTAAATTTTTCTACATTTTAGTAGCGTTAGCTTTCTTGTTAGAGATTAAATAACACTAAGTCTAGTATAATTAAAGTTTTAATCTAATATACACTAGATAGTTAAATGCATTAATGACTTCATAAAATTGACTTGAATAAATTTTATGGATAAAAATTAAAAAGTTCAATTTTTACTCAGACTACGATAAGCCTGCTTCGTAATTGAGAGGTTCTAGCAATTTATCCTTTATCATAATTAAGTTAAAAACAATATTGAAAGAATATTATTTACATGATTTTATTCAGATATGAGATTTCCATTTTATATTTTGCCATAAATTAAAAAAAATTATTCTACGTAATAATCAATGAGACAATAGTTGTTAATTTAATAAATGTTAAGTACGTGTAAGATTTTCATTAAAATTCTTTTTAAATGGAGAAAATGAAATAAATTTTTAAATTATAAAAGTTTTATCTGACCATTATGTAATGATGTGCTTCATCGAAATCGACTGTTTCAAGAAAATTGAGGGAAAGTAAAATGGTATTTATAACCATAAATTTTAATTAAAGCAGGTTAGAAATTTTGATATTATCAGGAGAAAATTAAAAACGAATTAAAACTGTATTATGCAACTAAATTAAAACAAAAATTATGCCATCTTATTGTATTTAAATTAGATATAGGACAAGTATATACGTCTTTTATGAAACATCGACCAACAATAAAAATCTTTTAATATCTTCGATATAAATTTCATAAATTTATAAAAAAAGAATAAACTAAAATATAACATCTACCTGTAAAATCATTCAAAGAAAGTAAAAATAACGGATAGGATTCTTTCACACACTTTCTAGACACCAGAATAAATTTAATTCTCACTGATTTTGGGTATATTGGTTCATTAGTCTTTGCGCCGGTGTTTCTGAATTTTTTCGTGAAATTATCACGAATAAAATCCCAGTATATCGGAGAAAAATATCGCGATGATACAAAACTAAAACAAATCTCTTATTTAAAATAAGATCCATCATTAAATAATTCCTTCATATTTTACAATATCCAATTCAAGCAAAATAAAAGAATTGAATAAATATTTTATAATCAACATCACTTCAAAAGGAAAATAATTGATTTACATTTATGGAGTGCAAGGATGAGCCAAAACTACATTTTAATCTGTCGAAGGATGTCATATTGTTTTTACATTATTGGGAGTAGCTATGGTGATACATTTTGTCGTTTTGATCATCTCTCGAGTGTACCTCATGATCTATTTTTCAAATATAAGTTTAGAGTAGTGTTGAACCCTTACTCTCTTTGAAACATAAGAGCGACTGTTTATTTGATGCATTCGTTCACAAGAAAAAAAGACGTATATTCTCAAATCGTAATAAATAAATGGGATATCTCTCCGTAATCAGCCAGGATAACTAATCTTACGTTTTATATCGTTTGCTCGAACGCTTCATCGGTGTTCACAGATGAAATGTAATATATACACAGAATATTAGTATAATTATCATGAAATCTATCATCAAAAGGTAATATTTTAATACGCGAAATTATATTAAATTATCTATTTAAATGCTGTTCACGAGTTGTGAAACCGTAATGTATAATAAAGTTCATAATTTCAAATCGAAATACGTTCAATTCCGTATTATTATCCACTTTTTAAAATATACTTTAAAAAGAAAAATATTATTATTTTTGAAAGACAGCGATACAATATTTATTATCTGACAATATTTAAACAGTTTTACAATTAATTTTCAGGTATTTGGACAAGTATAATTTTATTAATTTATCGAATAGAAAGATTTATAATCTAATTAATCGGAAGAATAAAAATAGAGTGGAGGACTGGGTATAGCTGCTTGGAATTATTATCCAACAACATCATAAGTAATTTGATTTGCACCATTATGTTCACCCTATTTTTTAACATGAAAAATAAATATTTTTATTATGATATTTTTCGTTGCTTCATAGCAAAAATTATGACTATTTAATTTAGTTAACTTAAAATAAATTATTTAAAGTAAATATCAACAAATTTTGTTATAATAACAAAACTATTAAAAAATAATCACGTGACATTACGAGAACATCGGTTTATAGACGACTTGTAAATGATCTTAAAGATATATTTTATCCTCTTATTTTTGATTGATCGATCAATTATTAATTCCCCTCATCTCAAAAAGATAAAATTGGAAAAGGAAAATCAAAAATTTTATTTAAAACGTAAATCTACAGAAAATGATTCAACCGCGAAGAAGGTATCAATGGACATATCTCAAAGCCAAACTCCTGTTGATAATATCCATACTAGAGATGAAAAAACAAACAATAATGATATTATACTATCTAGTTCGAAAGAAATAAGGACCATGAAGAAAAATCATATTTCAGATATATCGTTGAGATATAAATTATATGATAAAAAGTATAATGAAAAAAGAAAGAGACTTTTAAGATTATTTCAAATTTATAACAGATCCAAATACGATATTTATTCACAAAACGACTTCCTTGCATTAAAAACGAAGGGATCTGAATCGATAGGCACGCTGGGTTATAAAATTCGAGATACTCCTTGGAACATACAGAGACGTAAATACATAAGAATAATTAAAGCGAGATAGACAATTGAAAATAAAGAGCTAAAGATAACTGAATCCTCAATTATTATCACTGATTTATAAAAACGAAAATGAGTCTGGACAATATCAGGGATCGCCGTTGAGTCAGAGAACTGGTTCAGCTGACTACTTTTTAATAGACACGGGTTTTAGTCAGATAAGCTATTGGAGGTGTAATCTGATACAATCGGTAAAATTATCAAATAATTTATTGAATAAAATACTTTCGGTTATTATAGATCAAATTTAAAAGATCAACATGAAACAAAATTTCTTTTTGGAGTTTTGGTCGAGTTAAGTCTTTTATCTCACTCCGAATACAGTGGGATTTTGAATAAAAATCGAAAACATAGTAGTCTCTTACTTCAGCAGTTAATTGGAAACTTCCGAGAATTTTCGCAAGCTATGGATTATCTCTTTGAAAAACATCCCTTTGATAAAACTCAAATAAATCCTTAATTATATTAAAGATATTCAAGAACTCATGTTTAATTTGAGCATCAAAACATTTGCAGTATTTTTTTCTTATATTAGGAGCTCTGCAAAACATTCTTTACATATAGAAGGAAAACAATTATTCGATGGGGAGTACTTATTGATCCTTTGTACTACCAGAAATTTAATGAAAAGGTAGATATTTCGGAAAAGATTTTTAAATGTATCAATCTAAGCAAATCAAACATTGGATATTTAATAACTTCAAAGAAATGGTCATGATTGAGCCAAATGAACATTGATTTTGTAATATTAAATAAATGGCATAAATGTTTGAAATATATTTATTATAAATTTTCACTTGTTTTTTGATTTTTACAAAATATACATTACTTAGTTAAGATTTCAGATATAAGATAGGAATAATTGATTTTTTTATCGTTTTTCTTGATGCTTAATTTTTAAATTCAAGATAATTTTAATGAGAATATAAATTATTTTTTTAAATGTTTATGAAAAGTGAAATATTAATAGTATATTTATATTTAAATATTTTCATTATTTGCCTAAATAGAATTTTTATGGATAATATCTTAATCTTTGATTTGTTTACTGTTTTAACTATCAATATCATCTTCTGTCAAATTGGAGAATTTATATTTTTTCTTAATGTAAGATTTAGCAAAAGATAAAACCTAAAAATATAAGTATTTCTAAAATCCAATTTTTTTATTTTTATATTAATCTTATTAAATTTGATTAAACAAGGGTCTTTATACTTCATTGTATTAAAACAAAATATCTCAAGAAAGTGTTTCAATTTAAATTTTACCTTTAGAATTTGTATTATATTATAAAAATTTCAGCAAATAACGTCATTTTTCAAAAATTAATTTCACTTTATTAAAATTAACGTTGAGATATATTTCAATTAAAATTATAACAAAAACTTTGTCATATAAAACTCCAAAAGGGATTAAGTAAATGGAAGATATTGATCTTACAGATAAATTAATTGACTTAATTTTAAAATAATAAAGTGATAAGTTTCTGGTTTCACACATTTTTATAATATCAATGTAAGAACAACAATATTATATATTTGTTTATTTGTTTTTTATATGAATGTTGTCCACGAGAATATATTCAATGATAAAATGAAAGAATCAATTACTCATCAAATTCAAAATATATTTCGAATATAAAATGTTTAAATCAATTTAACTTCACGAATGATACAAAAATTCATATCCAGAAAAAATTAAATTATAAGATAACAGAATAGAATATGAATTGAGTATAAAATATATCAAATTCGATATAATAATTGCATATGAAATTAATTTTTTATTTCTTATTTGAAAATTTCGTAAATTCATTTCAAAAAGTTTATGTAGATATTATTCATTTTTTGAGTAATAATGTTCACGAAAGACTGTTAAATGGATAAAATTAAACACGTGGTGAATCTACATCAACCAAAATGAAGTAAAATTTAATAATTATGATTAAAGTATATGAGAAGCTTTTACATGAAGCGATTTTCTTCATGAAAAATTGTCAGAATAAGGAAAAGACTTTATCATTGAAATAACACAAGATATTATTTTAATGATCATTATGAAAATAATTTTTCATATTTACTTTGCAATGAAAGCATAGGTATTAACTGTTAAAAATTCATTCATTAATTGCTGTAAATTTTTATAAAGTGAGGAATATAATGGAAATATTATTGTCACACTTTAAAACAGACTCTTAAAGATATTTTAAAATGACATTTTAAATCATAATAAGATCAGATGTTTTTGACAGATCAACTTAGATTATTTAATATACAAGGACTCAATATTTTTTAAGAATAACTGAAAACCGGATATCATAAAATGTAAAACAATAATCACGCTTACTTTTTTTCGATCTAACAGAAATTTTACTTCTTGAATAATTCAACAAATTTTCATGACATTATAATTTATTACATTATTCCTTGTATATTTTTACTATTTTAAAATAAAAATCTTACTTTGTTTGAGGATAAAATCTTTTAAGTTTAAAAGATATTATAATTATACCAGAACAAAGATCCAATCTTCTCTTAAAAAACTGATTAATTTGAAACATTCATATTTTAATAATCTGATAAAAATATTGTTAACATCAGATTTTTAGATATAATTATGAATTATATATTTTAAAATTTGATATATCACTTTGGATGGACTATGAAATTAAAAAAATTACATATTTGATATTTTATTTTTGTTGTTCACTATTTATTATATTAGATATAATGATTTTATGTGACATATTTAAATCTCTAAAATGAATTATCACGCTTTTAAAAACTACGAATAAAGAATTTCTGGTCTTCAGTCGTTTATTTATTAATATATCAATGCAAAGCAATTAATTTATTAAAATTGTTTTTATTTTTATGAATTTCACTTGAATATATTGAATGATAAATTTGATTAAAAATCAAAATTTTAATTTTACAACAAAACAATATTTAACACATAAAAACAATTATTCATTGTAACAGAAAACTTAATTTCAACTTTGATGTAACAAAATATCTACAAGTACTTCACAAAATTAAGAAGTTTGTCTTTTATTAAAACTGTGATTCGTCTAGCTTATTTACACTGTTGAAAATACTAGAAATATTTTATTGTTCAAAATTTATATTTGTTAAAGAACAAAATTTTGAAGTCTATGTAAACATTATTTGTAATTTTGATTTAATTAACTTCTCTTTCCAAATGTAATTCGATTTTGAGCTAAATCTGAAGTTATCGATCAGCTTACGAAGTATTTTATTTATTCACTTTTTTAAATTTATAACCATGCCTGATTTTTCAAGAGGAGATAAAATATTTGAAGCGATCAAACGTTTCACCAAAAATAGCATTTCATGTTCATCTGAAAAGAGATAAATATGTTTTCAATGTAGAACCTTTTTTATATCGAAATAGTTAAATTTTTGTAATACCTACAAAATTTATGTTGACTGTGACATTAGATTTTCAGATTATGTTATTAATTCATAATCTCTCAATAAATTCTTGCATTAATTGCTGTCTTTCAAAATAATGAATGGAAATATTTAGACTCTTCTTATTTCCAAATCATTTTCTTCTGTTGAACATTTCTCTTAATTATCTTCAATATACAAGGACTCAATATTTTTGAAGAAACTGTAACCATTCGTTTAATGTGTCGAAATTCATTCCAAGGGTCATTTTTGATTGAGATTGTTGAATTATCAACGATGGATAACTGTTTATTTTAAAATATTTTAAATTAATGGGTTTAATAAACTATAAACAAATCATTTTAATTAATGATAAAGATGCATTATATCTTCAAGAACGTGTGACTATTCTATAGTTTCGAATTATGAACTAAAGATCGCTCGAAACAAAATAACTGGTTTCTGTTTTATTTTATAAAACTTAAAAATTTACATTTTTCACTTTTATTCTATGGATGATACCATCTGAAACAATAGGATGAGATTGATAATTTAATGAAACATGTCCCCTACTTAATCATTGTATAAAATTCACGTTTATTGAATATATATTATTGATAAAAAATTATTAGAATGATCAAATATGTCATCATGAGTCGAATATGTCGTATTTAAAACAACGTTCGTAATGGAGCATGATTATTAGTTTTAATTCGTTTTGCATTTACAAAAATTCTATCATAACGTTTTAAAAAAATATTTATGAAAAATGAATATAATTTTCATAAAATAATATATATGAAAAATAAAGTAATTAAATATTTATATTTATCTTCAAATAATTTAACATAAATAATTTATACCTGTTTTATCTATTAAATTTTTTCGATAAATATTGTTTTTATAATGCATCAACACTTAAAAGTATAAGTTTTGCGCAATGAATTCGATGGTTAGTTGTGTACACATGCAGTTTGATGAAAATTATCTAAATATCAGAAAATTCGAAGAATTTATTGTTTTTGTCATGTTAGTTATTTTAATTTGGGAATTAGAGTATTTTTTATTTTATCATGCCAAAATACATTAAAATTCATGTTGTATTTCTAAATTACTTTATTATTTCTAATGTTATCAAAAATAGATTCTGATTGGATTCTTTGAATGCTATTTTTCTTGTTAAACATGCCAAAATATAGTCAAAATAATTTACTTCAGGAAAGGCTCACTTTATAATGAAATTTAACGTCATTTCATATTTAGAAAGGATACAGTAATCATTCAAGATTATTTTATTGACTTAATGTTATTTGAAAACATTAAAAGTATGTTAGTTTGCGATTTTTTCAAACCCATTAAATGAAAATTATAAAACAAATAATTCTACTAAATTCTTTGAAAATACTATCCACATACTCTGGTTTATCTTTAACATGGACAGGAATTAAAAAGCGGTTCAAATTTTTAGAATATATTAACAAGGTTAATTGAAAATATAGAGAGAAAGACAACAAAACGTGTTCAAAGTGCGAATCACAGCTGTGCCCTGTAATATATATCGAAATGTAAGATAATATATCCACTAAAGATGGTATACACATCAAATTAAGCGGAATATTTAATATATCTTTTTAATAAAACCTTGCTAGCGTTGACAACAACTTTTATTGATACATCTGTTTCAGAAAATTAGGTATTTCTTGTCCATAATCCTCTTCAAATATATGACTCTCTAAAAGAATTATGAATCAAACACTCATGTTCTTTTTAACTTAATTGCATAAGCTAAAATCTACAATACTAATGGAGAATAAAAAGTAAATTTGTTTTCAATGGATTTATCGATTAACCAGTACATCTAATGAGAACAATGAGAAACGAAAAAGATATATTGATGGTGATATACTTCGAGAATAGCGGTATATTTAATTCTCGATAAAGACATGTTGATAAAAATGATTTAAAGCCTTATAATCATAGTGAATGATCGAATTTTTATTCTTCATTGTAAGGCTTGCTTGCGGGAAAGAATGAACACGAGGATTGTAAAATTCTAAACGATATTATCGTTCTCATAGAATATTAAAGGATGCCAAGGATTTTCACTGTTAAATGTTAAGCTATGATTTAATATTGTGTAGTTAAACAATAATTTACAGTCGATAGATACAATACAAGTTGCTTTTTCATTACAAACAATTTTGATGAAAGTTAACAGATTATCATTGGTATTATGAAATGCAAAAACATTGTCTTAATAGAATAATAAAACATTAAAATTCAAATGTTAATTAGTTACAGTATGAATCGATAACATAAAATCCAGAATTAAATAAAAAACTCTTAAATCTATTTTAAATTATTTTTCGAAGACATTTTTAAGAAATTTCCACCCTCAATTGAATATAAATATAAATATCATTATCTTCACAGGAAACAAAAATTAAAAACTGATTTAAAATAGAATAGGATTTTTTTTCATTTTAACTCAACATATCTTAATTTTACTGAATTTATTCTTATATACAAGTAGAATCTTTCTTTTATCTGCGAAATATATAAAAACTCATGAGAATATAACTTTAATTGTTTACAACTGATATAGTTTATTTAAAAACTACGATAAAATTATTATATAGAGTGAAAAATCAGTCAAATAATTTTATTATAACATATTTTTCATTATAAATTAACAAACCTTTTTAAAATTTTCAAATCATCTGAAAATTTCATGGATTCAATATGCACTTCAATGAGATTTATCTGGACAAGTAACCTGAATTTAAGATTCAAAGTGCAACTAAAAATTAAGATCAGAATTTAAGAATAAAATTTAAAAAAAAATATCAAAAATATTTTTATTTAAACAATCAACAATCAGAAATTTATTTTAATGAAATAAAAACAATCACATTCATGAATTTTATGATTTTATGATTATTAGGTCGATCACATTCAAATGAAATTATTGTTAATCATAAAATTTTGCAATTAATGCATAAAATGATTTAAAATTAATTTTATAAAATTATTAATTAATGAACAATCATAAAGATGAAATGAAAAAATCTATATAAAGTGAAAAAAGATTAAAATATATATACAGATCTGAAATCATTGTATTCTAATTAGTAAGCGAAATTTTTATCAAAAAATTGATTTGATATATCCTTGATTTTAGTTTTATATGTCAAAATGAGAGTCTATTATGGTTTTATAAATAAGATGTTTTTATGATTGCAAACTGATAAAAGTACGATTAATGTTTAAAAATCTTAACCGATAATTTTATTTATCATTAATTTCATAAAATTCTAACTTTTTAATCTTTTGTGTGAAGTACATATTTGGCATTTTTAATTGATGGTTTGAATATCTAAAAATAAAAAGATATAATTTAAAAGTTTAACGAATATTTGTCTAGATTGTAACATTAGTTTTTTCTTTAAAGATTTAATAATACTGAGTCGAACCGAATTTAAGTTAAATATAATATAAACTAGATCGTTAAACAGCTTTAATGAAGTCATAAAATTGACGTAAATATGTTTAACGGTTAAAAAAGAATATTAATTATTAAATGATTCTCAGACAACGAATAGCCTGTACGCAAAAGATATAAATAAGCACAATTTACCTTATTTTCATAATGGAGTGGTAAAATTACATTTTATTAAACAAATATTACTAACATGATATTATTCAGATATGAAATATCAATTTTATATTTTAAAATACAGTTTATCCTTTATGTTTAACGATAAATTCAATCGGATAAAAGTTATGTCTAATTAGATACTAGAAAATACGTGCAAGATTACCAATAAAATTATCTTTTAGAATGTTGAAAATGGAAAAAATATAAACATTATGCATGTTTTATTTTCAAATTCTGATTTTGAGTCGTTTATCGAAATTGCAAGTTTCTAGAAAACAGATGGAAAATTTAATGATATTTAAACCAAAAATTTTGATTAATTTAAGCAGATTAGTTATATATACAATATTAGTAGAAACATAAAAACGACGAAAGATTTGTAATGCAGGTAAACTATGGCATTAATTATGCCCTCTTTGTTATGTATTTTTTACATAGAAATAGGGTGTATATATGTCATTTATTATAATGTGACAAATTATAGAATTCTTCAATTTCTTTCATTTTTTTTTTTATCTATCATTTTAAAGCAGAATAACCTAATTTAAGATTCAAATGCATATTAAAAATTTAATCAGAATTTAAGAATAAAATTTTAAAAAAATAAAATGATTTTAACAATTCTATATTATTAAGAAATTTATTTTAATGAAACTCAAATAAAATTTAATCACATTCATGAATAATATCTCAATGAGACAATTTTCAAACGTATTTCTTTTAAAAATAAGATCCACAATTAATCATTTCGTTGAAATCATACTTTTTATCCAATTCAGGTTATTAATAAAAAATAATTAATATTTTATGATCAACATCATAACATTAGGAAAAGACGTTAATTACGTCTTTGTAAGAGCTAGATAAGCCATAAATATTGCCTTTTATCTGTAGAAAGATATTATGTCTGTCGTTATTACACCATTCAGAGTATCTATGGGAGATACATTTTTCATGCTACTCTCTAAAAGTCTACCTCAAAGTCAATTTTTAAAATAAGGTTAAATGTAATGAGAAACCTTACTCCATTTGACTAGTGAACATGTGTTTCAGGACATTAGTTGATAACTGGTAAAGACGTATATTCGTATTTCCAAATGAATAAATAAATATTCTTCAATATTCTGTAATAACTCAAAATCTTAAATTTAATATTCGTTTTTTGCATTTTTAATTGATTGGTACATACCATTAAAAATAATATATGCTTAGTACTGTGTATATAAAGTTTAACGAAATTTATCTCAAAAGGTTACATTCTGATACGTTAAGTTATCTAGAATAAACTTATTAAAAATGTTGTTCTGAATTGGGAAATTTTTAAAATATCATTAAATTTAATAACGCTTTTGAGTTATAAATTGACGTATAATATTATAATATATTTTATAAGAAAGAAAATTTTGATTTTAGAAAAAAGCGATAAAATATTTTTATCTTATATATTGAACCAGTGTAAAATTATTTTTCAATATTTTGTCAAATATAATTTGATTAATTTAATCTTAAAGATAAATTTTAAAATCTAATTAACAAGAAGAATAAAAATAGATTAAGACACTGGTATAAATACGCTTGGAATTATTACCTATAAAATAAGACATTATGTATATTAATTATGTTTGCAGAATTTATTTAACGTTAAAAAATATATTTACGATAAACGATTTTTCGTCGTTTTTAACTTAAAATTATGGATATTTAATTTTTTCATTGATAAATTAAATTATTAAAGTATAAATTTCCAAAAAATTTATGATGACAAAACTATTAAAAAATATTCACGTGACGATACGTGAACATCGGTTTATTGAAGATGTTTGAATGATTTTGAAGAAACATTATTTCTTTTTTTTCAATTGATCGATAGTTAATTCTTATACTGAAAAATTTAAAATTGGAAACAAAAATAATAAAATTTACTTTAAACGTAAATCTACAGAAAATGATTATACCGCGAAGAATGTATCAGCTAACATATCTCAAAGTCAAACTACTGTTCAAAAGTTGGTACTCTAGATGCAAATAAATCGACAAAGATTTTACCATCAAGCTCGACGGAAATAATGACCAAGGAAAAAATCGTATTTCAGATATTTTCGAGAAATGGATATTATACTATAAATCAGTACAATGAAAATAAAGTCTAATTAAGATTATTTCATATTTATAACCACCAAAATATGATTTTTTCACAAATAATTTCCATGCATTGAAAATGAAGGATCTGAATAGATAAGCTCTTTGGGTTATAAAATTCGAGATACCCGAAAAACCTACAGATATATCATTTCTTTAGAACTGCAGGAAAATCGACAATAAGAAATAAAGAGCTAAATTTAATTCAAAATCATCAATTATTAAAAGCAATTATCGATAATCATGAAAAAATCTGGCGATATCCGGGATCGTCGTTCATCATATTTCTAGCTAAGACTGCTTTTTAAAAGATAAGTTAGTCATACTGTTAGAGGTATGATCAGAAACCATCCGTAAAAATGATCAAAGAATTTAATCAAGCAAATACATTTTAAATCTAATTTATCAGATAAACATGAAATTAAATTTCTCGAAAGTCTTGACTGAGTTATGTCTGTTATCTATTTTCGAATCACTAGAGATTTTGAATAAAAATCAAAAACTTAGTTATCTTTTATTTCCACAGCTAATTGAAAACTTTCACGAATTTTTACAAGCTATGGTTTATCTCTTAAATAAACATTCTTTGTATGAATCAGATTTAAGGCATGAATTTTAAAAAGATCTACAAGAACTCATGAATAATTTGAGCATGAAAACATTTGCAGTATATTTATATCATTTTAAGAGTGACGCAAAACATTCTTTCAGCATGGAATGAATAAATGTATTCGATATGGTGTACGTATGGATCCATTGTACCTTCAGAAATTTAAAGAAGAAAGTAGATATATCGGAATAGTATTTTAAGATATATTTATTTGAGAAAAAAATAAAAAGCTACATAAATAATACACACAAAGAAATGGTCCTGTTTTAGCATCGTTGAAATTGATTTCGTTCTTTATTAAATAATTGACATAATTTTATGAAGTATATATTTGATATATTTTAAATTTAATTTGTATTCATCGATTAATACTTAAGATAGTCATGATTTCAAATGTATTCTCTAAAATTGGTTTGTTGATCGTTATTCTTAGATTCTTATATATTAAATTCATGATTATATTTAAAAAATAATCGATATTGTGTTTTAATCTTTAAGATAAGGTCAATCTAAATTGTATTGTTTAGTTAAATTCATTAATTGTTGGCTTAAATAATATGTTTTCAATTGGTTAATTTTATAATTTAATATTTTTTTACCGTTTTAACTTTTAACATAATCTTCTGTTTCAATGGACAATAAATATTTTTGCTTGATATTTATAGATTAAACATTGAAAAAATCATAAAAAAGTAAGTTTTTCAAAGATTAATTTTTCTATTTTTATGTTTATCTGATAGAATTTATAAAATAAGTGTGTATTATATTTCATTGTCTTTGAAATATACCATAAAAATATTTTGATTTGAATATAAATAGCAATAGTTTATTATACGTCTTATAAAACACTGCACTCTATTTTTGATCTTCGAAAAGCGTTAAATTATTAAAAAGTGAAGATCTCTTCAATAAAAATTTTATACAAAAAACTTTATCAAATTTCATAATAGCTCTCAAAAGTGATCGATTCAATGGAATTTGTTGATTTACAGATAAATTATTTTACTTTAATGGGATATGATTCAAGGGATAAGTTATGGTTTCATATCATTTTAATATCTGACTGAACAAATATAATTACAAGTTTTTTTAATATTATTTCCTTTAAATTTTTACCACGAGAAAAAATAGAATGATAAATGAGAGAGAATAAAATTAAAAAGAGAATAGCGTTAAATATTTTGTCACATGAGCAGAAAAAAATCTCTTATGAGAAAAATTTCTACGTGAACAAGTTGAAATCAGAATTTTTATTCTTTTTAACATATTGAATTATACAGAAAATCCCATACAGAACGATGGATATTATAAGTTATAGAATGAAAGACACGATTCGAATTAAATTGATCGAATTTGATAACATAAGTTGTGAAATTAATCATTAATATTTTATAATCCAAACTAGATTACAAATTAAAATTAAGATAATGTAAAAATGAAATCATCACCAAAGATATTTTTATGCTTAAAATTAAATCATGCTAGATGTTAAGAAATGAAAATTTATCTAATTTAATAAACTGACAAATTATGCCAAAATTATATCAAAACAATCATTGAAGCGACATTCTTAATTAAATATTTTATGTACAAGGTAAGAAATATTGTATTGAAATGAAACAATATTTAAGATAATAATAATGCATGAACATAGTTTCTCATATTTGTAAAATTATGAAACATCTGTCTTAAATGATTAAAATTCTTTCATAATTTTATTTACAAAATTCTGTAAATTTGAATAAAGTGAGGAATCTAAGTTAAATGTAATTGGAGCGCTATATAACAGACTCTTGAAGACATTTCAACATTAAATGTTTTCAGCATATTAAAATCCAATTTTTGTAAAAGTGTTTTTGAATTATCAAATCAAATTAATTAAAATACAATAACTCAATATTTCGCGCAATAGATGAAATAAGAAATTAAAAATGTAACAAACTAAAATAAAACTTACATTTCCTTTGATCTCTCTAAGAAATATAGCTTTATTGATGATTCAATAATTTAATAACGATATGATATTATTTTCATATTTTTCAATATGTATTTTAATTATTTTAATAGAAAATTAAACTTCGATTTATAATCTCATTACTTTTAAAGAAATTATAATTATATCCAAACACATATTTTCTCTCCTAAAAACGATAAAAACTATTACAAGTACATATTTAAAAATGAAAGATATAGTTTATGAATCATAAAATATTTTTAAAATTTTAATGTCAGTTTGACAGAATAAAAATTTAAAGAAATTCATACATGATTTAATTTTGTTGAGATTATTATTATTTAAAACATGATATATAAGAGTTACAGTGACATATAATATCTACGTTAAATATGACCAAGCTTTAAAACTACACATAAATGAATTCCTTTTCTCAATCGTTTATTTTATTTTATCTCATGATAATGTAAACCAAAATATATCGTAAAATGTTTTATATAAATTTTAAAATTATGAATTTTTTCATAAATGAAAAATAAGTTAAAAAACGAAAAAAGCCTAACAAATTCATCAAGCAAAAATTTACGAATTCCGAAACAAACACAATTTTTGTTATCTTAACTGACAAAAACTTTATTCAAAAATTAATTCCCATTTCAACATATAATACTCAACAACATTTATGATACAAGATATCAATAAGTACTTATCAAATTTATCAGTATTCATTTTATGAAAACTTTATTTACAAAGCTAATTTACATGATTTAAAATTCAGGAAAAACTTTATTGTTGAATGTTGATATGAGTACAAGAAAATATTTTTGAAGTCTAAGATATACATGATTTAAACGTGGATTTAATTTACTTTGAGTTATATGTGATTGTGTTGCTTCCGATAAATTTCGAAAGGAATCCATCAGTTTATCAGATAAAGCTTCTATTCGAATATATATATCAATGTCTGAGTGTATCTGGATAAGATAAATAGTAAATTCAATAAAAAATTAGCTTAAAATTTAATTTAATCTTCTTCGAAAATTAGAGATGAAATTAATAAAAATGATTTAAAAATCCAAATTTTTTAACATCGAAACCTATTTTATGTTTATAATAATCTAAAAAAGATGATAGAGACATTAGTTTTTTTAAATGATATTATTTGAAACAGAAGTCTTTATCTCTCACATTATTAAATGATAAAATGATGATTCTCATCTTCCAAATCTTTCCCTTCAGTTGAACATTTATCTTGATTTCTTCAATATATTTCAGGAATATTATTTAAACCATTTTTAATTTGTTTAAATTCATAAAAATGTTATTTTTGATTTAGATTATTGAATTATCAAAATGGGTAACTGTTTATTGCATAAAAACAGAATATTTAATTGTTAATAACATACAATAAATATAAAAATTTTATATATTTTTCCATATTTTCAAGTTTCTTTTTATCTTGATGAACGTATGACAATTAGGAGTATCGAATTTTGACATAAAGATAGTTAGAAACTAAATAACTGTTATCATTTTTGTTTTTATAAAGCATTAAACTTCTACATTATTAACACTTTTATCAAGTTGCATATTTTGGTATTTTTCCACATGAAAAACATGGAGGAGATTGATAATTTGAAGAGATATATTCCACCGATTCTACCATGGTATTATTTTCATGTTTGGAGTAAATACATATGATTGATTAAGAATTGTTAGATCAAATATGTATGTCATCAAGAGTCTTAAAATGTCTCATATAAAACAAAACTTTCGTAATTAAGTATGATAGTAAGTTTTCGTTGTACATCATTAAAACATTCTATAAATCACATTTTTGATAAAAATGAATATAATATCCTTAAAATTATAAAGACACCATAAATAATTTAGGATACTGTTAAAATATTTTAACGTTAATAATTTATAACTTTGAACATTTATAAAATTCTAATTTTTGTTTTTAAAGTTCTTCAAATAAAAATTCATCAAATGTTAGGATCTTTAAAATCAAAATGATTACGTGTGTCAATGAATGAGCATTCCATGCGATAAAAAAATTACATCTGACAAATAAAATTAAAATTAACCCTTTTAATATCTTAACTTTTTTAATAAAGAATTAAAGTACTTTTTAAGTTTCAAAGGCGAAAATATTCGAAAAGTATTCTAAATAACTTAAAAACTCTCAAAAGTTTCATTCAAATAAACTTTTCAAATTAATCAATTTTATTTAATATATTTTGCATATAATTTACTTCAGTTAAGCATCAATTTATAATGAAATTACAATTCATTTAAGATTTATCAAAAGATAAATTAATCATTTGAGATAATTCTATGTGACAAAATGTTTTGAATAAAACATTCATTGTTTGTTAGAATTTGACATTGTGTCAGCCTCATTACGTAAAATAATAACGAGTAAAACTCTGAAATTTTTCAAAAATACTTTCTTATAATCGGTTTTATCTTTATTATTCTGGATTGAGAAGACATTTATATTTAAAGATTAAACCTACCAGTTAAATCTATAGTATTAATAGATAATTTACTAAATGAGTTAAATGTACGAATAATAACCGTGTCCTATAAGATTTGTCAAAATTTGAAGACAGTATTACTGAAATTTGTAGCATATATGTTAAAATCGGAAAATTCAATCTGTATATTCTGAAACCACGTTAGCTTTGCCAAATACTTTTGTGGATATAGTTGTGAAATAAAGATAGGCTGCTTTTTTCTTTATTTATTCAATCAAATATATGGATCTCCAATCACAGAATAACTAATAATACTCATTTTCTGTTCACTTAAATCCAAAAAAAGGCTTTAATATACAGTATAATATTGGAGAACATAAAAACTATATATTTAAACAATATTAGACGAGTAACCATACATCCTGTGATAACAATGATCAACGGACTACCTATTTTCAAGAGGTATTGACGAAGAGATATCCGCAGTGAATACCATCTAATTTATAAGATGGATAATAGATAGGTGTTTAAATTCAATACACCAGAAGGAAAACTCGTTCATTGATGGTAATTTTAAGAGGTATACTGCATTGTTTCTATTAGCTTAATAATCATTTTGCATAATATTTAAACCTCATTTATTGTTCCTGTTGTGAACTGTTTGTTTACTAAAAATAACGACACAGGTATTATAACGTTCAAAACTAAATTATCGTTATCGTTTGGGGAATATTATGATTGATGAAGAATTGTATCAATTTTAATTTGACGTATTCATCACGAGTCTTAAAAGTTTACATAAAGTACAGAACTTGGACTTTCGTAATTTTCATTACAAACAAGAGTTTTGATAATTGCTCTTTACAAATTTAAAAAATTCTAAAAGAAATAATTAAAAAAACTTTAATATTTAAACTATTAAATATCTTATAAATCTAAATATTTAGATTTTTTATAACTACATAAAATTCAAATTCAAATAAGAAGAGTATCTCTTAAACCACTTTTTTATATTTACAAGACGTTGTTAAAAAGATTTTCACCCATCACTTTGAAATATAAATGTGTTTGGAGATTATCATCTTACAAGTAGGACGAAAAACTGCAATGAATGCTACATTAGATAAGTAATATCACTCAATGACATAAAATTTTACTGAATTTATAAGTGTTTCTAGAACCAAATTCTTTTCTAAATGAGAGAAATATAAAGAGCAAGAGAAAGCAAGTTTAAAATTGTTTTACAATAAAGAAATATTCAAGATCATCATTTCTAGATTTTTATTAAGAGTGGAAAAATAATCAAATAATTTAATTAAATGACAATTTTTATAAATTACTTAAATATTTTTAATTTTACAAATTTTCGGATAATTACAGAGTTTCATTTACATATGATCAGATGTTATCCAAACTGTAACCTTAACTTTAGAGTCAAAATTCAATGAATACGTCAATTAGAATTTAGGAATAAAATTAAAATTTTAAAAATAGTAAAAATTTTTATACTGTTTATAAAAATCAAACAAGGAATTAATTTAGGTTAAATCAAAACTATCGCATGCGTTAATTTATACGATTTCATGATCATTATATCTTATTCTAAGGTACTTATTATCGATCATAAATTTTTGCTAAAATTAATGTTTCATCAAAATAATTAGTTAATCTGATTACAATAACCTTCCTAATACCTTAATATTTCAATTAAAAAATTATTTAAAGATGAAATAAAGTTATAAAATAATCCACAAAAATTAAATATATTATATTATTTGAAAGGTTACTGAGTTTGCGCTGAAGTATAATAAATAGAATCTATAAAATTTTTATAATATATCGAGATATTTTTAGATTGACATAGATAGTGTACTATTAATTCTTAAATAGACTTTTTGCAAAAATTTAATTTATCATAAAACTATAATTTTTACAAGTATTGTGAAAATATATATTTGGTAGATTACATTAATGATATCAGTCTAAAAGTATATATGTATTACGTAGATTTGTCTATATATAATCGCATTAGTTTTAACGTTAAAGATTAAATAACACTGATTCGCCATAGTTAAACCGCTTTAATGACGTCATAAAATTAGTGAATAAATTAAAACAGTTAAAATGAATAAACGATTAATCTTATTCTCAAACTACGATTGAATGCTCATTGAGATGTTTAAACACTATTTATACTTTGCTCATAATGATGTTATAAAATAAAAATATATTCAAAAAATATTATAAATATGATATTATTCAGATATGAGATATCAATTTTTTATTTTGCAAAGACATTTGAACCATTTAAATCTTCGGTATATTCAATTTAATAAAAGTTATGTAAATTATATGACTGACAAATAAGTGCAAGATTATAATTAATATTAACTTTTAAAATATTTGAGATGAAAAAAATATTAAATCATAAAAGTTTTATCTGACCATTATGTTATGATGTGCTTAATCGAAATCGCATGTTTCAAGAAAATTGAGGGAAAATATAATTGTATTTTAAACCATAAATTTTAATTAATTAAAGCATATGAGTAATTTTGATATTATCAGGAAAAAATTTAAAAAGAAGCAAAACTGTATTATGCAACTATACTAAAACAAAAATTACGCCATCTGCGTAAAGTATTTAACTTAGATATAGGGCGTATATAAATGTCATTTATAAGAGCTTGGCCAAAAATAAAATTCTTCAATATCTTTGTCATAAATGTTATTTATTTATGAAACAAGTATAAACTAAATTACATACATACATACTTGTAAAATCAAACAAAGAAAGTCAAAAGAAATGAGGTGATTCTTTCAAAGAATTTCTTGACATCAAAATCAAAAAAAATCATCAATGATTTTGGGTAATATGATTCTTATGACTTTATACACTTTTTTCTGGATTTTTTGAAAAAACTATCACAGTCTACCCAAAAATATCTTGATGAGAGAATTCTGAGACTTTCTATAATGGAAAAATATACTAAATTAACCATTTCGTATTTAAATTTAAATAAAAATTTCTTTTAATATTTTATGACCTATATCACTACATTCGGAAAATAAGCGATTCAAATTTTTGTAGTTTAAGGATAAGCCAAACCTATTCATTTATCAGTCGAAGAATGTTATGTTCATTTTACGTCTTTCATAGACGCTATCTTTATACATTTTGTTGTTTTGATATTCTCTTTAGTCTGCCTCCTTTTCATTATTTAAAAATTAGGTTTAAAGTAGTATCGAACCATAAATTTCTTTAAAATATAAGAGCGACCGTGTATTTGTTGAATTTGTTCATAGTAAAAAAAGACCAATATTCTCAAATCGTAATAAATAAATAGGATATCTCCAGGCAATCAGCCAGGAAAATTAATCTTACGTGTTATATAGTTTGCGATTGAGCGCTCATCAGTCTTCCTAAGTGAAGTGTAATATATATTCAGTATAGAGAATAAATATCATGAAATAGATTTTCCAAAGGTAATATTTTAAAACACGAAATTATATTAAATTAAATTTTGAAAATGCAGTTCACTAGTTGTGAAATCATAAAGATATTAATAAATTTAATAATTTCAATGATAGTTAGTTCATTTCCGTATTTTTGTTCACTGATTAAAATATAAGTTAAAAGGAATAAAAGTACTACTTTCGAAAAACAGCAGTACAATATTTATTATCTTACTATATTTAAACAGTTTAGTGATTAATTATCATTTATTTTGACATATATTATTTTATTTATATATCTGATGGAAAGATTAATAACCTAATCAATTGGATAAATGAAAAAATAGTGCATGAGACTGGGTCTAACAATGGAACTCTTATCTAACAACGAAATAAGACATTATACAGCACCGATTATGTTCGGGACATATATTTAACGTTAAAAATAAATTTATATAATGAATTTTTCGCCGTTTTTCAGTTAAAAATTATGGATATTTAATTTAATTCAATTTTGAATTTATATCATAAACATGTGAATGTCAACAAATTTTTATTGTATAAAAACAAAAATTAATCAGTAATCAAATTACGAGAACATCGGTATATATGTTTTAATGATTTTAATGATATATTTTCTTCTCTTATATTTTGATTGATCGATCAATTATTAATTCTCCTCATCTCGATAAAGATAAAATTGGAAAAGAAAATCAAAAATTTTATTTAAACGTAAATCTACAGAACATGATTCAACCGCGAAGAAGGTATCAATGGACATATCTCAACGCCAAACTCCTATTGATAATATCCATAACTAGAGATGAAAAAACAAACAATAAAGACGCTTTTCTATCTCATTCGACAGAAATAATGGCCATACGAAAAAATCAGAGGTCAAATACCTTATTGAGACGGAGATTATATTTTAGAAAATTTTATGAAAAAAACAAGAGACTTTTGAGATTATTTCAAATTTATCAACCATCCAAACACGATTTTTTTTCGCCAAATCCTTTTCTTACATTAGAAAAGCAGGGATCTGAATCGATAAGCTCGCTGGGTTATAAAATTCGAGATACTCTGAGGAACTTACATAGACCTAAATACTTTAAATCGAGTAAAGCTAGATCGATAATTGAAAATAAAGAGCTAAAGATAAATCTGAGTCCTCAATTATTACCATAGATTTATAAACACGAAAATGAGTCTGGACAATATCAGCGATCGCAGTTGTGTCATAGAACTGATTCAACTAACTACTTTTTAATAGACACTAGTTTTAGTCAGATAAGCTGTTGGAGGTGTTGTCATAGACCATCGGTAAAAATGCTCAAAGATATTATTCAAGAAAATACTTATGTTTTCAGATCAACTTTAAAAGATCAACATGAAATCAAATTTCTAGATCGAGTTTTGACTGAGTTAAGTCTTTTATCTCACTTGAATCCCTGTGATTTTGAATAAAAATCGAAAACTTAGTAGTCGACTACTTCAGCAGTTAATTGAAACTTCGAGAATTTTCGCAAACTATGGATTATCTCTCAAATAAACATATTTTGTAATAAATCATTTTGAATCCTAAATTTTATAGAGATTTACAAGAACTCACGTCTAATTTGAGCAGGAAAACATTTGCAGTATATTTATATCATTTTAAGAGTTCTGCAAAATATTCTTTTCACATAAAAGTATACATTATTCGATGTGTGTACTTATTGATTCTTTGTACCTTCAGAAATTTTAATAAAAAGGTAGATGTTTCGGAATAGTATTATCAGTGTATATTTCAGAATAAAATAAAAATTATATTTGATACACACAAAGAAATGGTCATGATTGAACCATGAAAATTGATATCGTTCATTTTTAGAAAAATTATTGACATAATTTTTGAATTATATGTTTGACAAATTTTCAATTTTTTGTTTTCATCTTTAAAAACATATGAGATAGAAAGATTTCAAATGTATTCGAGACAAATGGTTTTGATCTTTTATCTTAGATTCTTAATTATAAATTTGATTATTTTTATACGAAAATAAATAATGTTTTTAGGTTTAAGAAAATTGCGATCTTAATATATATTTAAGTATTACTATTTTCATTATTGGCTTAAATGGAATATTTTCAGTTGATTAATGTCATAACTTATTTTTTTTCAGTTTTATCTGTCAATATCATCTTCTATCAAAATGCACAAATTATATTTTGCTTTATATTAAGAGATAAAAAATTGATAAAATTATAAAAAAGATAAGTTTTTTCAAAGGTTAATTTTTCTTTTTTATGATTAATCTGATGAATTTAAAAGAATAAGTGCATTTTTAATTTCATTATCTAAACACAGAATATCTCAAGAAAGTGTTTTGATTAAAGATTTATATTGAATATTGGTATTATATGCCTAATAAAATTTTTCGCCGAATTTTTATTTTTTTAAAAGATTCAAATTATTAAAAATATTGAGGATTTTTCAATAAAAAGTATAACCAAACAAATTTATCAAACGTAATTTTAACTCTCGATAGTAATTGATTAAATGGTTTTCATTTATGTTAAAGATGATTCTTTTGACATTAACAGGAATGTATTAAAGTGCGAAATTCTGTTTTCACATTTTTAATATCTATGTGAAGAACAACAAAATGAATGTTTAAATATATTATTATCTATTTAAATGTTGTTCATACGAGAACTTTTGAATTATTAATTTTAAAGAATCAAAATTACTGATCAAATTAAAATAATGGTTGGATATTTCGTATTTTTAGAACAATTAAATCTCTCAAACGCAAAAAACTTTAATTTTCATTGAATTTATAAATATCAAAATTTTTAATCTATTTAACTTCTCGAATGATACAAAAAATTCATACCCATAAAAAATGGATAAAACAGAATAGAATACAATTTGAGAATAAAATATTTCAAATTCACATAATAATTGGATATCAAATTAATTTTTTAAAACTAATTTCCAAAACATAAATTCATTTAAAAAAGATAATGTTGATACTATTCATTTTTTGAGTAATAATGTTCACTAAATACAGTTTAATGAATAAAATTAAACACATGGTGAATGTATAAAAAAGTAATTGAAATTAAATTGATAAATTTACAAATTAAGGAAAAAGTATATGAGAAATTTTAACATGAAGCGATCTTCCTTTTGAAAAATTATCTGGATAAGGAAAAGATTTTTCATTGAAATTACACAAGATATATTTATTTTGATCATATATGAACATAGTTTATCATATTTGTATAACTATGAAAGCATCGATATTAACTGTTTAAAATTCATTCATTATTTACTGTAAATTTGATTGAAGTGAGGAATATAAGGGAAATTTGATTGTAAAGATAAACAAAGAGCTCTTGAAGATATTTTAAAGTTACAGTATTAATCTTTATACGTAAGGCGTTATTGATTGATCATTCTAAATTATTTTATATACAAAACTCAATATTTTTGGGTTTAACTGAAACTTAGAAACTCTAAATGTAAAAACTAAAACTAAAATACGTCCCAATCGTCTTTTTATTTCACTTAGAAATATTATTATCTTGAATAATTCAACGATTATTCATGACAGGATAATTTTTAACATTATTCTATAGTTTATTTTAGCTTCTCTAAGAGAAAATATAACTTTAATTTGAGAATATAATCATTTTACTTTTAAATTTATTATAATTATATCACTACAATTATCAAATTATTTCTTTATAAACTGATAAAACTGTTAAACATACATATTTTACAAATATGAAAAAATGATATTGTTAACATCAATTTTTAAATTTTCTTTTGAATCATAAAATATATTTAAAGTTTTTGATCGGTATAAAGAATTCATATTTGATTATACCTTTGTTGATATTTGTTATTTATTTAGTGTAGAATCTAAGGTGTGAATGTGACATATTAATATCTGTAATATATGTCCACTCTTTTAAAAACTACACATAATAAATTTAATGCCTCAATAGTTGATTTATTATATCTCAATTTTGTGCAATAAAAAATATATCAGAATTTTTTTATAAATATAAAAAGTTGATAAAAAATAAATGAATCATATATTGAATTAAGAAAAACATTAAAATTCCATTAGAAAAAATATTCGAATTTGTGTTAAAACATATTTTTGTCATCTTAAAAGGCAAAAAACTTATTAAACAAAATAACTATCATTATAACGTATAATAATTTACAACTATGATGATAAAATATATCAATATGTACTCCACACTTTAAGAATTATGTAATTTATGAATACCTTAATTCGCAGAGCTAATTTAAATGATTGAAAATATGTTATTGTTTGAAAGTTGAAATGAGTACATGAACATCCTTTTGAAGTCTTAGATGTTTATGATTAAAAAATACTTTTATTTCCAAGATATTGCATTGATTCAGATAACTTTAGAATAAATCCATCATTTTAAGATGTTATACTTTTTTATATCTTTATCAACAATTCTCCTATATCTGGATGAAATAAATCGTTGAATTAATCAAAAGATTCTTTAAAAATTAAATTTAATGTTAATCTGATACAGGTGATATGAAATAGATTAACATGATTTCAGAATCGAAATTTTTTATTACATCAAAATATTTGGATTTTTATAGTATCTCAAAAGATTGGATGATCTCGACATTCGTTTTAAGATAATGTTAAATGTAACAGAATTTAAAATCTCGATAAATTATTTATTCAGTTACTGCATCATTCCTCGTCCTTTCAAAGTTAGATAAATATATAGATAATTATATATTTTCCTTATCTTTTCCTTCAGCATAAAAATTATCTTGATTTCTTCAATATTATTCTGAAAAATATTAACCAATTTTGAATGGTATAAATTCATTTGAAAGGGTTAATTTTTTGATTTAGATTATTGAATTATCAATGATGGATAACTGGTTCTTGTATATAAAAGGTATATTAATGTTTTTCAAACAAACAATGAAAAAGAAACAATTCTAAAAGATTTTTTCCTTTTTAAAAATATTATTTATCTTTAAGAACGTGTGACTATGCTAGGTGTCAGATATTGATTATAGATAATCAAGTTAAATAAAATATCTGTTATCTGTTTTTGATGTTATAAAATCAAAAACACATTGAAATTGTTAAAAATTTCTTCAGTGGCTGATTTAGTTGTAGTTCCAGGTAAAAAGTATTGATGAAATTGATGATTCGAAAAAATAAATTCCAACGCTTCTATCATTGTATTAAATTCATATTTTGGAGTAAATACATATGATTGATCAAAAAATGCAAGATAGATCATATGTGTTATCATAAGCCGAAAAACGTCCTGTTTAAAAAATATATTTTCATAATAGAGCAGGAAGATAAGTTTTTTCTCGTTTAACAAAAAAACATTCTATTCATCACATTATTTTTAAAATTTTTAACAAAAACCTCAATAACTATATTAAAATTATAAATATGACATAAATTTTGATATTGTAAATTATTACATGATATATTTATTGTTTTAAAATTAATTCAGAAAAAAATTATATCAAAATGATTACTGAGCATACTGTGTGATGAAAATGATAAAAAATTTACATATCATAAATAAATTAAATTTTACTTTTATTTATTTCATAACATTCTATAAAGACAAATAAAAGGATTTTTTTTAGATTTAAATACGTTAAAATTCGATTAAAGTCGTTCTAAATAACTTAATTACTGCCAAAACGTTTCCTTAAACATAAGCTAATTGGTTAAAAGAATTTAATTCTATAGGTTATACTTCATAAATAATGTACATATTATTCACTTCAGTTAATTTATGCATAATGATGATATTTCTTTAAATTTTATATTTATTAAAAATAAGTAAACATTCTAGGATAATTCCATTTTTATTATCTTTTTTAAAAATCTATCCATAGTATGTAAGGTTAAAATTATGTCAAGTAAAAATGATTAACTCGTAAAACTCCGAAATTCATGGGAAAATACTCTATTTATCTTTATAATGAATTCAGAAGAAATTTATATATAAAGAATATATTTTAAAGTTAATTTAAAAATATAAAGTGACAGTTTACAAAATGTGTTCAATGTCGAATCAAAATTGTGCCCAGTAGTATTAATCTAAGAAGGTTGATAATATTATCCGATCTAGGTTGCATATGTTATATAGAATAAAATAGATTATATATATATTCAGAAACAACGATAGCGCCAGTAATAGTCTTTTTTTGGGACATTTCATAAAGCAAAATCGCTGTTTGGTTATGTAATCTTTATCAAAATTTCTTCTACAAAATTAAAATCGATCAATCAAATATTCGTCGTATGTTTACAAATACAACCCCAAAAATACAGTATATGTGTGAAAATAAGAAATATATTTGTTAACAAGATTTATCGTTACTAG
This sequence comes from Neodontobutis hainanensis, assembly GCA_024349245.1. Lineage (NCBI taxonomy): Eukaryota > Metazoa > Chordata > Actinopteri > Gobiiformes > Odontobutidae > Neodontobutis > Neodontobutis hainanensis. The sequence goes on from JALDNG010000866.1 coordinate 71,932, forward strand.
TCCAATTGAGAATAATGAGAAACGGAAAACTAATTTTTCATGATGTATTGATAGAGCAATATCAGCGCGACAATATCACTCAAGTTAATGATATGGTATTAGAAGATATCTAAATTTGATGCCACAGTAAAAACATGTTCTTGATGGTTATTTTTAATAGGTGTACCATCAAAGATTACTAATAGCCTTATAATCATAGTTTACGATTTTGGAATTGTGTACTGTTGGCTTACTAGAAAGAAGAAAAGTACACGTATTTTAAATTTTACATGAAATTTATCCTTCATGGAATATGAATGGATGCTTCATTTTGAGTATTCAAATCAGCATTTTAACAAGACTTTACAAGATAATGTAAAACTCATTGTTATTTTGACAGAAAACAAGCCTTTTGACGAGAGTCCTTAAATTCAAGGTATTCAAAAGAAATATTAAAACAACTCTTAATAACACTTAAAATCTGATAAGTTAATGTTTGGATAAATACATAAAATTCGAACTTAAAGAAGGCGAATCTTAAACCCTTTTTCAATTATTTTTCAAGTATATGTTCAAAAAGAGTTCCACTCTCACTATGAAATATAAATATGTATGGAATTATTATATCGTAAGGATTAAAAACTATTATGAACGATTTAATTGGATTAGTGGTATTTTCATAAATGAGCATCCAAATTTGACGGAATTTATTTCTATTATAAAAGTATAATTTATTTTCTAATCTGAGAAATATATAGAAGCTCAAGAGAATTGATGTTGAATTGTTTATAAACGAGAAAGATAAATAAACCCATCAATTTAAATCATAATATAGAGTAGAAAAACAATCAAAAAATTTTAGTAAACTTTTTATTTATTTATTAATATAACTACTGAAAAATTTCAAAATTTTCATCGAATTTGATATATTCATATGCATTTCCCTCAGACGTTATCTGGACAGGAACTTTATGTTTAGATTCAATCTTAAACGAACACTCAGATAAGAATAAAATAAAATTATAATAGAAATGAAAAATATTTTATTTCTTATACGATTCAAACAATGAATTAATTTTATTGAAATGTAAAAAAATTAAACGTATCAATTTTTTGATTTGATGATTATAATTTAAATTTCACTCTTATGAAATTATCACTGAATTATAAATTTTGAAAAATTAATGCTGAAAATACTCTAAAATAAACGTCTTACATCTATAATTATGCACCTATCAAGATATTACAATGAATGAACGAATACCCTATGGTTTCAAATGAAAAAATTCTATAAAATGAAACAACTTTTGTGATAATATAAGAAATAAATCCGAAAAATATAATTAATTTAATATTATTATTTGAGAGTTATTAACGTCATTTAAAATTATACTGAGTCTGCGCTAATTTCAATAATTATATTCTGAAAAAATCAAATAGATTTAATAATTAGATTGTTATAAATTATATATATAAAAAAATTATTTTATTTATTGTAGTATATTAGATCAATTTGAATATTGAAAAATAAAATACAAATTAAGCTAGAAATCGTTTTTCAATTAACTTAATTTATCATTATACTCACAATCCAGTATAATTTATTGAAACTTTTGAAAATAAAAATTTTCAGTTGTATGTCAAATTAACGATTTTCAGCTTAGATAAAAATAATCTTTTATATTACGTTGATTTGTCTTAATTTTAATCAAACTATTTTCTGGTTCAAGAATAAATAAAACTTATTCGAATCAAACATTTGTAAAAATTTTAATATAAACTAGGTGGTTATAATTCATCGAATTGACGTAATAAAATTAGATGCGAGCATAAATTGTAAAAGTAAATGAACAAATTTTCTGAAACTAATATGAATCTGTTACTTTATATATATTTTTGGTACAATTTATCTGTATTTAACAACGAAGTGCAAAATTATAATAGATATATTCAAAGATAATACAAAAATGAAATTCTTATATATGAGATATAAAGTTGTAATTTTATTATATATCGTAACTATGTTATTTTGATAAATTTAATTTTACAGTTGATATATCAAATTATACACTCAAATATTCTTGAATTTCGATTAATTTCATTGCATGAAGTCTGTTGTCTCAACAATATTTTAGATATGAAAAATCTGATCATATTTTAATTATAATTATCAATTCTAATTTATTGAATTGCTTCACGTACCATCTATTTTATCAACGAAATAACTTCAAAAGATCCTTAATTTTTTCCATCTCTTTTCATTTAGGCAGATTTAATTTGAAATTTGTCTTTGCATAATACTGATTGTCTGTATCATAATTTAATGATGAATAAGGTTCTTTTTCATTAGTTAATTTATTCAAGCCTGTTTGAGGTTCTAACATTATATAATCATTATTCAGCTCATATGACTTGAATTAATATTTTGCGAAGAGAGCAATTTTGTCATAAATTTTGTTTTGATTACGTTAATTAATTTTAGGCTTTTGTAAATCTTAAATTTGATTTATTTTTGAATTTTACTTTCACAGCACTATGAGCAGTATGTTACCATTTTTGTTTTGCGAAGAGGATATTCTTTATTTTAGCATGTTTTTATCTCAACTATACATATGGCATTCCTTCATGTATAATAGCTGTTAAAAGAGTATATATTATCCTACAACGTCGGGCAGATATTTTCAGCTAAGCTTTAGCAAAACGAATAACTTTATAAGTAAAAAAATAGAAAACTAAAATATGTTTCAGAGTATTATCCGCTGACTAATCTTCGTATTTTTCATTTATATAGCCTTTTACATTTACATTTCATTTTGATTTTAATTACACGCTCTAAAAAGAGGATATATTTACATAGATGTAATAATTAGACAATATTCTTGGTTTGCTGATTGAAAAATCAACCACTTTTATATACCTCGTAGCTTATGATATAAATATACAGTTGCCATTCAAACAATGTGAGGAAATCTTCAGTATAATCATCAAAATTACAATCTTGATAAATACTCAATGGCCTTTCACGATGATATTATTTTTTAGGTCTACAATATTTCACATAGATTATTGATGTTTAATTTACTTCATCAATGACGTACTAATATTATATGAAATAGTGTATGGTTTGGCTCTTTGTACAATATATAGATCTTGTAAAATAATCTCATGATGTACCGACTTATGCTTCATATCTCCTAAGTGTTGTAAATGAGGTTTTCTATTAAATCTTAAATATCAGACGTTAGCGATGGTTTTTAAGTTTCTCATATAAATTCTTTTGAGTTTTATCTGTGCTTATCAATGATTATTTTCTCAGTTTTACCGTAGATAACTAGAGAAAAATAATCTAAATATAAATTGTTTCTCTAGTTGTGAAATTAATTTCATGTATGAGGTCAATAATAATGTCCATACCTAAAACAATTTCTGCATCAGTTCAGACTTAAACCCTAAATTATTGTTTGGAAGTCAGATTTTTTTGATAATGCAATTAATGACTGACATTCTGCCTATTTTAATTGATCAATTTACTCAGATTAAATGATTCTTAGGTTATTCTCTTTGATAATTTTTACAAACTCATATTTCACTTTCATATGTAGCATAGTTGTGATCCATGTCTATCATATCAGCATATTTATTTTTTGATTCTTTAAGTATCAACTAAGCAAAGACCTATAGACGTGTTCTCCAACCAAAAAATAATTATTTAAGTATTTATTATCATTTTAATCATATCGATGGGGGCTCATTATATGACACCGACATGAACTGTTCTTATTGAAACATCCTCTTGTATTGTATGTGTATGATGTATAATACAAACAGTATTTGTTTAGATGTGTCCTTGAGTTTGATAATAATCTTTTTGCTCATCTTTTTTGACATTGATATGTGCTCTTCTCACGATAACCGCCTCCATTTCTCGAAATTAACTTAAAAAATATTCTAAATAGGGAGGTTCAAATTACGCCATCTCTACTTTTATTTTTTAAACAATAGTTACAGAACTTTCAGCATGCTGTTTATAAGAAAATTTTGCAATAACTAAGCTTTTTATAAACGACGTTTATTTTCAATGAAAAATTTGAAAAAAATTCTTCAAAGTATTAAAAATGTCCTGTCTCAGGTGATTAGGTTTCTGGTATAGTTCAATTGCCCTTCCCAGTGAATATTTATTCATGCAAAGGACAGATAAACCTAAAAAGTTTATCTGTTTAAAAAACTTTCAAATAGAATTATGTTTGTTATAGAAAGCATTACACAAACGAAAAATATATTGTGATTATAAGAACATACTTTTCATATAATGGCTATTTTAAACCAAACAATTTGAAAATATCCTTAATGATCTGATAAATAAATATGTTTGTCTCATATAACCCGATGTGAAATATTATAACTTGTTTATTGAAACTGAAGTTGAAAGCTTTTGATATTGAAGTCGGTTATATCATATTTTTTTAGAAATTCTTTATCGATAAAAATACGATCCTTTTTTGATATTAATTCCAATTTATGTATCATGTGGGTTAGGCAAACGAATATTGTCGTCGATTGTATTATTCAGGTTTAATTTCAGATAATCATCATCCTAAACGTTTATGGACTCCTAGATGATTTTAAAGTGTATTTATTATGATATTTGATGGTCAGATATTCGTCAATACTAAATGGTCTCAAAATTAAGAGATGACATCAGTATTTCTTTTAAAATCATGTTTTTCTATTAAATCTTGTAAAATATAGACGGTATAAGTTAATTGTATAATTAATTGTTTGTTTAATCACTGTGCCTCTAAATGATGTTTTCAAGTAATATCCTTACGTAATAACTTTTAATGTTTAATTTGGATATATTTTCTAGTTGTTTTACTTGATGGCGCATGTTTTTGATATATTTTATCGAAACCATTCCTAAAAAAAAGAGAATTCAGAACTGTATTCCATATATTTTGATTGATGGAAGAATAAATTATTTAAAAATTATCAGAATGAAACTATAAAACGATAATTTTGTTTTATTCAAAGTTATCTAGACAAAATTTTAATTCCATATTCTCTGATAATTTTAAGAAATATAAATTTATATATGTGTAGAGAGTTAGGGATCCAGTTAATTAAACCATATTTATTTTATAAATGTTCTTGAATCTCTTAACAAAGATATAAACTTCAAAGATATAGATAGTAATTAAATAAATCAAATAAAGTATCATAAGGATGTGCTCATTATTTTTAAGAATTTATGACATAAAATTTATTGTGTGTAAATCATCAATAATTTTTGATATCTGTCTTTTAAAGAAGAAGATTCCAACATATCTATGTTAAGAAAATAAGTGATTCACATTTTTGTAGAAATAGACAGTCAAAATAATCATTAACACTGTCAAAGAAAACTATGTATTTTACGTCTTTAAAAGTAGCTATCGTTAAAAATTGTATCGTTCTGCAATTCTATCTTGTGAATCCTTTCTGCTACTAAATTAAAGAAAAACTAGTGTTGAATTTTAACTCTCTTTGTACTTAATATTTTACCGTGAAATTATATAATGGATACATAAAAGATAAACGTATATTTGCATCCCTTAACAAATAAATAAACAAAAGATTCATCAATACTTAGTCCGTATAAATCAAAATCTTATCTTTACTATCATGGTTTGCTCCAGCGTTCATCAACCTCCAACGTTGAACTCTAGTTTATGCAGAGTATAGAGTATAAAGGTTATTAAATCGATTAAAAGGGATATTTCAAAATGAAATTTATCTTATTTTTCGTTCATAAGTGATGAAATCCATTAAAATATCAATTAGTTTAATAATTTTGAATCATCGTATACTCATTAGGTATTATTATCACTTGTTTTAAAATATATTATTGATGAAAAATTAATAATTTTTGAAAAAAATCGAAACAATATCTATAAACATAATACATTTAAACAGCTTAGTAATTAATTTTCAGGTGTTTTGAAATATAATTTTATCTATTTATCTTATAGAAATATTCGTAAACTAATTGTAAGGAAGAATTTGATATGGATTAAGAGCCTAGGTCTAGCGGATTTGAACAATTATATAGCAACCAAATAAGAAATTTAACTGCACAATTTTGTTCGCAGCGTTATTTAAATGAACAAAATAAATTTATATTTAAGGATTTTTCGTCGTTTTTCTGTTAAAATAATGACTTTTTTATTTTTTTCAATTTTAAAATATTACATAAATAAGCACACTTAAGAAAAATTATTTATTATTTTATTAAAATTTTTACTATAATCACGAAATTACGAGAATGTCGGATTATAGATGACTTTATAATGATTTAGGAGATATATCTTATCTTTTTTTAAATGATCAACCAGTTGTTAATTACCTCATCTCGAAAAAGTCAAAATTGAAAAAAAGAACCAACAATTATATTTAAGATGTAAATCAACAGATTGAGAATCAGCCGCGAAGAAGGTATCAGTGGATATATCTCAAAGTCATTCTACTGTTCAAAATTTCGTAAATCTAGATTCAATAAAAATGGATAAACATGTTATATCACCTTTTTCTATAGGAAAAACTAACATCCAGAAAAATCTAAAAAACAATAATTCGTTGAAATCAAAATTACCCCAAAAAAGAAATCATGAAAAAAGCAAGACTTTTAAGATTATTTAAAATTCCTAACATATCCAAATACGAACTTTTTTCACCTACTGATTTCGTTACATTGAAAACGAAGTGATCTCAATCGAAAACATCTCTTCGTAATATCTTTTTATGTTTAATTTGAAAAAAGTATATAAAATAGTTATTAGTTTTACTTGATCATTGTTTTTTGATATGTTTTATCGAAACATGAGATTCAATAAAAAAATAATGAAAGTTCATTTAAACTATATCCATATATTTTGATTGATCAAAGAATAATAGTTATTTAAAAATTATCTGAAAAACTATAAAACGATAACTTTGTTTTATTAAGTTAAACCTAGACCAAATTTTAATTCCATATTCTCTAAAAAGTATTTTAAAGAAATATAATTTCTATATATGTCCCTTTTAGAGAGTTAGGCTTAGTTAATTAAACAGTATCATTTATATAAATTTTCTCAATGTCTTAACAAAATATAAACTTAGAAGATATAGATAGTAATTAAATCAAACAAATAAAGTATTTACTTATTTTTCGTTATTTTTAAGAATTTCATTACAAAAAATTTATAAATCATCAACAATTTTTGATATCTGTCTTTTTTAAGACTTATCGCTTTGATTCTTTCCTGAAGCCTTCACAAAAACTAAAATCACAGTATATCTGACAACCTTTAAAGAAGACGATTCTTAGACTTTTTAATTTGAAAGTGGATCTATTAAGAAGCATTACTAAAATATGATACTTTGTGTGTCCGATGAAATTTAATAAAAGATTTATATAGTATTTATGATCAACATATCTATGTTAAGAAAATAAGTGATTCACATTTTTGTAGAAATAGATAAGCCAAAATAATCATTAACACTGTCAAAGAAAACTATGTATTTTACGTCTTTAAAAGTAGCTATCGTTAGAAATTGTATCGTTCTGCAATTCTATCTAGTGTGAATCCTTCTCTAAGTTACTAAATTAAAGAAAAAACTAGTGTTGAATTTTAACTCTCTTTGGTACTTAATATTTTACCGTGAAATTATATAATGGATACATAAAAAGATAAACGTATATTTGCATCCCTTAACAAATAAATAAACAAAAGATTCATCAATACTTAGTCCGTATAAATCAAAATCTTATCTTTACTATCATGGTCGCTCCAGCGTTCATCAACCTCCAACGTTGAACTGTAGTTTATGCAGAGTATAGAGTATAAAGGTTATTAAATCGATTAAAAAAAGGGATATTTCAAAATGAAATTTATCTTATTTTTCGTTCATAAGTGATGAAATCCATTAAAATATCAATTAGTTTAATAATTTCGAATCATCGTATACTCCATTAGGTATTATTATCACTTGTTTTAAAATATATTATTGATGAAAAAATTAATAATTTTTGAAAAACATTGAAACAATATCTATAAACTTAATACATTTAAACAGCGTAGTAATTAATTTTCAGGTGTTTTGAAATATACTTATCCATTTATCTGATAGAAATATTCGTAGTCCAATTGAAATGAAGAATTCGATTTGGATTAAGAGACTGGGTCTAGCGGCTTGGAACAATTATATAGCAACCAAATAAGAAATTTATCTGCACAACTATGTTGGCAGCGTTATTTTAAAATGAAAAAATAAATTTATATTTAAGGATTTTTCGTCGTTTTTCTGTTAAAATAATGACTTTTTATTTTTTTCAATTTTAAAATATTACATAAATAAGCACACTTAAGAAAAATTATTTATTATTTTTATTAAAATTTTTTTACTATAATCACGAGAAATTACGAGAATGTCGGATTATAGATGACTTTATAATGATTTAGGAGATATATCTTATCTTTTTTTTAAATGATCAACCAGTTGTTAATTACCCTCATCTCGAAAAAGTCAAAATTGAAAAAAAGAACCAACAATTATATTTAAGATGTAAATCAACAGATTGAGAATCAGCCGCGAAGAAGGTATCAGTGGATATATCTCAAAGTCATTCTACTGTTCAAAATTTCGTAAATCTAGATTCAATAAAAATGGATAAACATGTTATATCACCTTTTTCTATAGGAAAACTAACATCCAGAAAAATCTAAAAACAATAATTCGTTGAAATCAAAATTACACGCCAAAAGAAATCATGAAAAAGCAAGACTTTTAAGATTATTTAAAATTCCTAACATATCAAATACGAACTTTTTTCACCTACTGATTTCGTTACATTGAAAACGAAGTGATCTCAATCGAAAACATCTCTTCGTAATAAAATTCAAGGTACTATTGTGAGCCTAAAGAGATATCAATACTTAAGAACTTGTAAGGAGAGATCGAAAATAGAAAATAAAGATCTTAAAATAACTCTAAATCATCAATTATTACCTCTGATTTATAAACATGAGAAAGAGTCTAGACCGTATCCAGGATTGCCATTATTTCTTAAAACTGGTTCTATCGACAGCCTTTTGAAAGAGATTAGTTTTAGTCAGATAATTAGTTAGAGGTGTAGTCGGAAACCATCTGTAAAAATGATCAATGAATTTTATCAATAAAATACTTTCGCTCATTTTAAATCTACTTTATCAGATAAACATGAAATTAAATTTCGAGATAAAGTTTTGATTGATTTAAGTCTATTATCTCTTTTTGAATCACGAAAGATTTTGAATAGAAATCATAAAATTAGTGGTTTACAACTTCAGCAACTGATTGAAAGCTTTCGAGAATTTTCACAATAAATCGATTATATATATGATAAACATAGATTTTATAAATACCTGATAAATATGAATTCATATTAAGATCTTAAACAGCTTATGCTAAATTTAAGCATGAAGACATTTGCAGTATATTTATATCATTTTATAAGATATGTAGAACATTCTTTTGTGTAGAAAGAAGACAATTATTTGATGTGGTGTACTTATTGATCATTTGTACCTTAAGAAATTTAAACAAAAAGGAACATATATCGGAATAGTATCTTAAATCTATTTATTTAAGAAAAAGATCAAACGTTTCATATTTGATACACACAAAGAAATGGTCATGATTGAGCCCAATAAAAATTGATTTCGTTCTTTATAAAATTAAGGAGATCATTTTATGAAGTATATGTTTTTATAAATTTTCAAATTTTGTTATTCATCTATAAATAGATTAGAAAGAAAAATTGGTTTGTTGACCATTATCTAGATTATTACAAATAAAATTCATCATTATTATCAAAAAATAATTATGTTTTTTAATCAATGAGAAAAGAGCAATATTAATTGTTTATTTAAGTTTAACTCTTTCTTTATTCGCTTATATGGAATATTTTCAGTTAGGTAATTTCATAACTTATAATTTCTTTTTTGTTTTAACTGTAAATATCATTTTCTGTCAAAACGGACAATTTACATTATTGATTGATATTGAGATTAAAAATTGACAGAATCATAAAAAATAAGTTTTTTCTTTTTCTAATTTTTTTATTTTTAGATTAATATCATTAACATTTTTAAAAAAATGGTCTTTTATAATTCATAATATTTTGATTAAATATCTAAAGAACGTGTTTTGATTAAAAGTGCAGCTAGAATATTTGTTATATATGCTTTATAAAACTTTTCACACAATTGTATTTTTCTTAAATTATGAAAAAGTAAGGATTTTTTAAATAAAAATTTAAACCAAGCAACTTTACCAAACGTCATAATTATTCAAAAGTGATTGAGTAAATGGAATTTATTGGTTTTACAGATTAATTTTTTAAATTTAATGGGAAAGTATGAAAGTGCGAAGTTCTGGTTGAACATATTGTTTATATCTAAATTAAAGAATAAAAAATTTCACTTTTTTGTTTCTATCGGTTTTTATAAATGTTGTTCCACGAGGAAGTAGAGAATGATTAATAAGAGAATCAAAATTACAAATAAAAATAAAAATTTTAAATATTTCTCAACATGAGCAGAAAAATTCGTTTGATGTGAACTGGTTGAAATCAAAATTAAAAATTAATTTAAACTTCTAAAACGATTCAAAAATCCAATACAGAACGATGTATATTATAAGATTATTGAATGGAAGACGTACTTTGTTGAAAATTTATCGAATTCGACAATATAATCTATAAAATTAATCTTTTATAAATAATTTGTCAAACTATATTAATCATAATAATAAAGATAATATAGATACGATTCAATAAATAAAGAAGAGAGACATTAACACGAAAGATAGTTTAATGAAAAAATGTAAAACAATGGGAAATTTACAGATACCTGAATTTAAACTATGCTTATATTGAGCAAAATTATGCTCAAAGTATTTTATTCCCCATTATATGAAGCGACCTTCCTTATGAAAAACTATGTTAATCAAGAAAGGATTCTTGTAAATAAAATAAAAAACATTTACAATAATAATCATGCACGAACATAGTTTCTCATATCTATAAAGTTATGAACGAATTTGTCTTCACTGTTTTAAACTGTTTGATTATTTTATTCTATAAATTTAAATAAAGTGAAGAATATCGGTGAAATTTAAATATAATGCTAAATAACGGACTCTCGAAGATATTTTAAAATTAAATCTTTTTTAATAATCATTAAAGTGTGATTGATGAATAAACTTTAATTATATAAAATAGAAAGACTCAATATTCTTGATGAAACTATGAAATAAGAAATATAAAATCGAAAACCAAAATAAGGCTAATTTGTATTTTTGATCTCACTTAGAAACATTACTTTCTTGAATAAGTCAATCATTTTTCATGACAGGATAATTTTTCACATTTTTCTAAGTGTATTTTAGCTATTTTAAGAGATGAATTTAACTACATTTATTGATATAATCCTTTTACTTTTATAGATCTTATAATTATATCACAACGTGTTTTAAATTTTCTCTTCTCAACACTTATAAAACTTTTAAAACTACATATTTTTAAAATCTTAAACAAAAGATTGTTAACGTATGAATTTTTAATATTATCAGGCATCATAAATAACGTGACGTAACAATTCGCCGAAAATAAAAAAAAAATTCCCTAAAAAATGGAAAAAGTATGCTGGATTAAGAGTAAAAAGAGACAAGAAGTTCTAACTCGTTCTGGATTCATTTTCAGACTCAAAAAACGAATATCTAGAGGGAAATGTTATTGGAACTGCAAAAGTGACACTTGTAATCTCATTGCCGTCTCTTAGAATAGAAATTTGTTAAGTGTTAATGGTACGCACTACAATTTTAACGACGGACAATTTTTAGTTTCTTCTCAACTGTGCACTAATATTAAGGAAATGGTCACCAGCAATCCCTAAAGACCGACCCAAGACATGTATGATTGTGCAAAGGTAGATCTTTTGCAATCGTATACTCATGATTTTACACTTTTTCTACCCTCCTTCGACATTCTTAAAGTGTCGATCTACAGATGGAAGAGAGAAGTAGCACCAATGGGAATTGTTCTTGATAGTGATTCTTTTAATTTCGACTTCTTTCGTCTATCTGAGAATGTAAATATGTTATAACATGTTTCATTCGGTGATGAAGCGTTAGTAGTTTTAGGCGATTCCACTTTCATTCAACGATTTGCAAACGTGCGAAACCTCATTATAGTTATGGATTGTACATATAAATCCTCTTCTACTTCATTTTACCAAATTTATATTTTGCACAGTGTCTTTTCTGGTTAAATTTTTTCTCTACTAAACTGTTTTATGAAGAGTAAGAACCAGAGAGCATACACTCAAATGATGTCTGTTGTAAAGGAGAGGCTTGTTGAGAGTAACATAGATTTTTCTCCTCGTCGAATCCAAATTGATTTCGAGCAAGCCGCATTTAATACAGCTCGTGTAGTCTTTCTAGTGGCTAAAATTCGTGGTTGTGACTTCCACTTCGGGCAAGGAATTTGGAGGTGAGTACAAATTTTAAACGCTGTGTCCACTTATGCTCTGCTTTGCCATTAATCCCTTTGGAAAGCATTGACTCTGCCTGGGATCATATCCTGAATCTTTTGACAGAAGATAATGAAAGTGTTTTGGAGTTTAAATTATATATAGAGAACACTTGGCTCTCACGGTCTGATACAAGTCTATTCAGGAGGCAAACTTGGAATCATTTTGGTGATTTACGTGGAAGAACAAACAACGCGGCGGAAGGTTTCCACTCGAAAATAAATAAAAAAATAAATTAAAGTACTGCAAGCTTTTGGGAGGTTGGTTCTGTTCTAAAGCAAATTCAGATCTATGCTGATATAGAGTTGAGAAGACTCCTTGGTGGGGAAAGCTGAAGACCAGGAAGCACGTCTACGTCCAAAAGGATAAAAAAATAAAAAAACTATGGGATCTATATGAAAATCGTGCTCTAGTCCTGTTTGAACTTCTTGACGAACTAAAAGGTTCAATTAAATTAGTTTAATGCTTTTTTTAACTTTTTATATGTTTATATTAATGTGAATTTATCAATAAAAAATAGTTTGCAGGTATTCTGTTTCAATTCAAACTGAAAAATATTTTTTTTTAATTATTTAAAGATAAAACAAGGGTTATCAATTATTTTCTTTTATGTTCGGCAAATTGTACCCTTACCGTTAAATATGCTCCAGATTTGAAAATATTATATTGAAGGATGTTTTCATTTAATTTTTATTTTTCAAAAACTATCGATGAGAAGCTCATTTTTTAGGATTCTTGTATTAAAATTTCCGACGTGTATCGATTTAGAACGATAAATATTTGATTGTAATTTATTCAACTGTTAAAAATCCAAAATTTATTAAACTCTGAATAAAGTCAGAGTATACAACAACATTCACCATTCACTGGCAGAGATCTTTTCCCTCTCAAGGAACAATTAGGGCATAGGGAGGTTTCTAACTTATAGTGAGAGAGTACTGAGAGCTGTTCTCAGTAGTCTTGAAGAAAGAAGAATAGACGATGTAAAAACCAATCTTGCCAATTTAGCATAAGTAGAACTGCCCTGATGCACAGAAAAAGTGTGAGAGTCGCAAACTAACAGACACCAGATGGTATAATTTGAACTAATGTGTCCAAATAGCAAAACCTAAAAATATAGCCAAACTGAAAAAACTCAAAACACAAACCGTTCTAAATAAAAAGCTGAATAAAGGGTTTGAATCATCCATACTCAACAATAAAATCAAATTTTTGCAAATTAAACGTTTTATTATTTGATAAAAACAGATGATTCTGTGAAATCAAGATATTAAATTGATCTTACTCATCGAATTAAATTACAATTTGACGCCCAAACAAATAAAGGTAAATATCAGTTTAATATATTTAAATATGGAATATAATTTTTTTAGATTGGCTGAAACGTGAGATTACATTTATCGATCAACCGACAGAGAAAATTAATGATTTACTAACTTTAAATTCATTAAGAAACTCAAAAACTCTCTTTTATCCCAATGAGAATTTTGACAGAAGAATCGTGTTTCTAGATAAGTTTAACTGGGTACTAAACTATTGCAGTATCACGTTTCACACCTCTTCTGCCTTGGCGACGAATATAGTTAATAAAGAGTGAGATACATTATACGATATGTTCTCGCTAATTAATCGATACTTTGAAAAGGGATTCGAATATGTTCAGGAGCATGGCAACTATAAATGCATGAAAAAATATTTATTATATTTAAATGAAGGTTAAAAGTTGCAAAATTTGCATATTCTGTAAAGATATGATTGAATTAATATTATTAGGAAATTTAAAAAAACAAAAATACTCTGAAACACGAAAGAATTTGATGTATGCATGCATTTAAATTCAATTTATCTGTATTCATAAAAATTCAAAACCTAAAAAAATTAACTGAAAAAGTAACCACTTTAAAATTCGAATTTATGAAATCTAGTAACGATTTTTAAAATCAGGTTTTTTATATTTAAAATAAATTAAGAGGAAATCAAACGGGTTTTATTTATTATGAAACAGAAATATAATCACTTTTGGATTAAAATGCAATTTGTCATACAATAAATTTTATACTTTTAATGGTGTCATAAATTCTCATAAACCACGTGGAGAATAGGATTGTGTGGTGAAAATGATAAAAAATCTCACTCAAAAGACGAAAAATCATACAGGAGTATGAAAAATTGATTCCCATGTAATTCATGTCTCAATGATAACATAATTCATTTTTGAACAATCCAATCTGCAATTATTTCACGTGATAAATACTTTTTATGGTTATAAAATCATATAGAAGATTACATTAATATGAAATTACTACAAATTGATAAATTTCAACGTTATTATATTTTAAGCAGATATTTCACAGTTTATTTAACGAAAAATCATTTCAAGGGAGATGGAAATGACGTAGTCTATCAAATATATTTAAGTGCTCATTTTGTGATAAAAAACCTTCGAGCGAAAATGACTCACTGTGAAGTTTGGGTTTAAATGTTCAGAAGATAAATATTTCATCCATGAAAATATTTATCCAAAGATGGTGTCGGACTTTAAAACAACAACTTTATTAACATATACTCAAAAAATTTGATGACCTGGAACAATCATCAAAAGTATCGAATAGCCTTCATATTTTATAAAAAAATTTTGCAATATTCACATGAGACTGTGAATCACATGTGTCATTCTTTGATATGGTACTTAAAAATTCATTGAAGTGAATAAACTCGATAAAATCAAAATTTTTCATTTAAAATTTATCGAATGGTCATTCAAGCCACCCCAAGTTATATGAATAGGTTTATGTAAAATCGTTATTTTACACAAAAAAGATGCTTCTCTGAAATTTATTAAATTTAGTTAAATTAAAATTCTACTAACTTTCAAGATTATCTAAAATAGTTGAGATATCTTATTAGGCCTTCTCCCGCAGGTGCACCAGTGCCCGCATATCCATGTCCTTGAAAAAAATAAAAAAAATATTTTTATTTCTTTACAGCGACATATATTATCATTTTATGGCAAAAAATATAAAAACATTTAAATGAATTATTTATTCTTAAAAGTAATTTTTTATTTTATCCAAACGTGTAATGTACTTATTAAATAAAAAATATATGATAAAATTACTTTTCCATTTCCTAGGATATCCCAAATTTTATAATAAAAATCATAAAATTATATCTTTTAAAAACTTTCTGTTTCTTCATGTGATGAGATAAAAAAAATATTTCAATAAAATATTTTAAAAATGATTTGCATATTGAATAACAGATAGATTTTTCAAACATATGATAAACCATCTTCGTGAAGTTTAACTTAAAAAAATCGATATGGACATGTTTTAAAATGCCCCTTTTTTCATAAAAAAAAGCAAATACATAAAAAATTGAACAATTGATAAATTCAAAAAAATAATTTAATGTCGTGTGATATTTTAAATAAATTTAAATATATTGAGTGACAATTTTTTTTCAATTTGATAAAGCAAAATGTACAACGAAGTTCATGATAAAATTAGTTTATTTTGTTGGAAGAATGTTTTGGGATTGAAATTCAACCTCAATTTTTTATGGAAGCAAGTTTATTATCTAAAACTTTTGATTTTGACATTTAAAATGGGTAAAAAACCTAAAACACGGAATCTTGAATTTTTAGATAGCAATTAGATCCATATATTTCAGAACCCAACATTTATAATACCGGTGTAAAATGGCAAATCTTAAAAGAATACTTTAAAAATATTGTAATAAACAATTGAAAAATTTTGAAGTTCTTCAACCCTAAATAAGTAGTTTCAAATTTTATTCTATATTTTCTGATTTTAATATAATTTAAAGTTGAGTATTTTAACTTATATAAATTGAAAATAAATATTTTGATTTGAGAAGAGGAAATATTCGTCAAACATGAAGATATCAAGCCGTCATCATTTGAATGTTTTTGTGTATTTAGTTTCTTCGGTGAGGCTCTGCTTTCAAGGTTTTGCCATTCGACCCCTCACACCTGTTCGGCACTCTTCTCCAGATGAAACTTGTTGACGTTATACAGCTTGGAACTAGCATATTCTCATCAATTTCGATGGAAAACTTTATATCTGCAATATTGGTTCTTTGGGAGTTCAAAGTATTTACAATATAATTAACAATTTATTGATAAACCTTAAACTTCGAACATTCATGTCAGGAAAAAATATTTGACAATATATTGTTCGTAATGTCTCAAAATTCTATCTACCAGTTTTCATTCACGAAATAAACATTATCATGAATATCGTATTAAAATCATCATGCGTATTACCAAAGTTTACAACTGAAAGAGGGAACATCTCAAACAATTTTTGGAAAAATTTATCGAGGTATACCCTTTGTCATAAAATTAAAAATAATGAAAATTTAATATAATCATTCATTTCTGTCAACTAAAAAATGTTTTTTCCTTTGAGAATTAATAAATTATCGTCACA
Source organism: Neodontobutis hainanensis (assembly GCA_024349245.1). NCBI lineage: Eukaryota > Metazoa > Chordata > Actinopteri > Gobiiformes > Odontobutidae > Neodontobutis > Neodontobutis hainanensis. The sequence continues at coordinate 88,955 of JALDNG010000866.1, forward strand.
TTTTTCTTTATTAATAATTGAAAAATGGTTTCATAAAAATTAAAGTTGCAACGATTTTACTTTTAAACGCTAAATATTTTTTTGTCCTTTTTAAAAGAATAAAAATTTTGCTTTTTAAATATTAATCAAAAAATATATATCAAATTATTTAATATTCATCTAAAATTGTGAACTTATTTTGATGTTAATGACATTTACTGTCGTAATAAATTTTTACTTTAATAGAATATCTTATATTTAACAAAAATTGTCTTCATTTAAACTCAATAAACGCTCATCTTAGAAATACACGGGAGATATAAAAAGTAAAAACATCTATAAGTGAGAGTTAAAAAATCACATAACTGTTCAATTAGAAAAGTCAAAGTTAATTAAAAATTATATAAAATTACAAATATTATTCTTGAACAAGTTTTATTTTTAAAATTCATATTTCTTCATAAATTATGGAATAAAGCCATAATTTTCATCAAAGAAGCATATGAAATAGATGGCTAGAGTATATCTATGGAGGAATATTGAATGATGTAATTTATAATCGCTTTTATAAACTCATTATTTAAGATAATTCTCAGATAATACTCGTAAGGGAAAGAAAATTTATTTAATTGGAGTCTTTTTGTTATTATTTTGTGAGATAAAGCGGTCTTGTTAGAGGATAAGTTTTGAAATTATATGATTATTGAAGTAGTATTTTTTCGGTTTTATAAAAGATTCCCATTGGAAATTTTAAAGTTCTAAATTAGAAGAGACCCATCCGTTTTATATTATTTTTTTCCTAATTTGATTTCAGGTGAAATAATAATGTGAAAAATCAAATGTATAAATGAAAATGTTATAAACCGCTCTTAGTTCCATAGCCAATTTTAAAATCTGTACAAATTAACTATCATATATTTTAAAGCAAGTGGGATTTTAGAACATAGAAGATTTTTTTTATCAATTAGATGTAAAAATAAAATCTCAAAAAACAAAAGATATATTAAATAATACTCTCTGTTATTTGTCAATATTTAGAGATCCTCTTCAAAATATATGGATCGTTCGATTAAAGAAATGTTATTTCACAACAAATAAATATTCCTAAAGATTAGCAGCGTAAAATATGCGCAACTATCCTGATCCGTTACAAGTCAATTTGTTTTAAAAATGTATTGTAACAAGCGACAAGATACTGAATAATAAGCAATTTCTAAAAGGAACATAAACAACAAATAAAACCCTCCAAGAACACTTTTTTTTACTCTTTTGACAATATTTATATCGAATAAAGATTAACGCTTATGGTTGAATTTCTATTGAGTTTTACAGCACGTAAAACATGAAAGTTGACAAACCGCCAAGACAGTTGTTCATTTTCTGAAACCATCGTGTCTGAAAAAATTCAGAAAGACCATCCGTTTATTTGTCGGAATAAAAAGTTAACTGAACACGCTGTCAGTTTCGTTCAGCATATCAAAAAAATGTCAATTTGTCGAGTTGATATTTAACCTCCACTGCCCCATTTGTTGGAATTTTGAAAGCAAACTTCCATACTTCTAGATCTTGTAATAATATACACTGGTTAAAAATTTTAAAAATTAGGAATGCAAAAATAAAATAAATAGTTATTCACGAAAAAAACAAAATATTTTTCAAAGTAGTTCAAAAAATAAATGAATGTAATAAACGCCATTAATAAACCGCTAATTATTTAAATTGAACATTTTAATTTCAACTCTCCTTTGATTTCTTGTCGGCAGCCTTATGCTATCACTAAATAATTGTGGAAATTTCACGTTTTTTACCTTTAACTGTGATAAGATTCAAAATGCAAAAAATGAGAGATTAACAGAAAACATCGAAAAGGGAATCGTAATGCTTCTGACATAAACTATGAGCACATTAAACTCTTTTGAACTGTTATAATTCTTAAAATCTATCTGCATTTCTCATTATTTCATAAAATAAACTTAAATCTGAAATAGATTTTAATTTTTTTATAAATTTGAAATTATCTCTGTATGAATCTAATATAAATTTAGCCACAAACATATTTCCTTATTCAGTTTAATTTTAATAACTCTGAAGAGAATGAGATTAAAAACATTTTTTTCAAATGGCTCTCAATGAATATTTGTAAGTAGATGAAAAAATCTTCTTTTAAGAATTTCCAAATTTAAATATTTATCTTAAATTTTAACAGTTAATAAATTTGGAGGTAAGACAAAATTTGTAAAAAAATTTTCCGAAAGGATTCATGGAACTAAATAATTAATTTATTAATTTATTTTTTCGAAATTAAATTTAAAAATAAATTTAAATATTTGAATCACTTAAAAGATATAAATCAAGGAAAAATATTTTTTATATATTTTAAACATAAATAAAAAGTCTTAAATATTCATTGGTTATTTATTGACGATGATTTTAAGTCATGAATAATTTTCAAACTCTGATACGAGAATATATTATTTGTTTAATTTTAAATTATTTCGATTATTATTGCTAATTTGTCAATCTATTTTTAATTTGAAAGGAATTTAATCATTCCATTTCTTCATGAAAGAAACCGTCGATCGCTTTCTTAAGAATTGTTTCAAATTGTAAAATAAATATAAAATAATCCTCATGTTGAGTTTTGATGTGAAAACTTAAAGTTATTAACTTGATAGATTTTTCAATCAAAATACGTTATTTAAATTAAAAATAATCCAGATTTCGTTAATAATTTAAATTAATTAACCTGCAAAATTGAATTAAGTATCTCGAATCTTCATGGATGCCTTGCAGATGATCGAGCTGACACCGAGATCTGAGACCATTCTATCGATAATATTTTTGGTAGTGCCTCTAACACTCGACACAATGTCTGGAAAAAAACTCTTTGTTTGTCCTAAAAATCATTATCAATATCATAGTTTATTGTTACTTTTGGCACCTCCAATAGCTATCATACTCGTTGCCATCGCATCTTCCATTCAAAAATATGACAATACAAACCAACGATTTTTCGTCAAAAGAGTAAGTTTTAGTTTTTTTTTGTTACTAATAAACAGGCTGTCATAAGATTCACTAAGCGGCTTGGATTAACGACTGCTTTTGTTATTATCGCAATCAGCATTGCACTAATCTATTCAGATTACTTTTCCTGCTTCATGCTAGGTCCAGGTAGTCCTGACGGTATGTATAATTTTCACCAACATTAAAAAGATGAAATTTTAAAAATGAGTTCAATGGCATAAACAAAGTTGAATGTCAGTGGAATTTAACAAAAATCCAATTGAATTTTTAAATTATATTTAAAAAGATTTGAACATAACTTTGGATTCTAACACTGAAAATGATAAAATTTAAACTCATTTAGGTTTTCTAGTTTTTCATTATAAAGAGTGGATCTGTTAGGCCATTTTTTAACCAAATGAAACTCTATTTTTTGCCTGCGTACATTTTTTGCGTTATGTAGTTTATTCGATCCTCTTAAAAAATAGTCACCACCAAAAATATAAATGTTATTTGAAAAAATTTATTTTAAGAAAAAATACTTAATCGTTTGTTGTTGAACCAATTTAGCATAAACTTGTAACAACTCAACTATCTTTGATTCAAAAATATTATATTTATTAGTTGTCTTTTTTTACTTTAAGATGTACGGTATATGTCCAAGCATAAACAAATGCTCGCTATATCTCGTCAGATTGGATGGTATTTAATCATTGTGTCTTTCATAATTTTTATAACTCTGTACGTTTCTATCAAACTAATAACGCGTCCAATACTGAGGGAACATATTATTAAAAGTCTGTTAAAGAAAATTCGAAGGAAAAATAAGGATAAAATTGACGAGCTCGTTGATCAAATTTCGTCATCGATAGTTAACGAAGCTTACGCAGAGGCAGAAAAAATGTTTACTTTATCCAGCGATCTCAAATCTATTGCATCATCAGTTGACAAATCTAACAAAGGTATTTTAGGAAGTTAAAATTGAGGTGTATACAGATATTTAGATTCGTATGCCAGGAATCGAGGTGTGGATATCCCCAAATTCCGTAAATATGAACACATCGAGTCAAGATATTCTGAAAAATCCCAAACGGAAATGTCAACTGTGTAATGAATACATTTTCAAAATATATAGCTTTATCTCAATTGAACTTAGTTTTGACACATTAAAGGCATAAAGCCTTACATTAGCTTAGGAATAGGTGGACTTCATCAACGTCTGATGCAAACATAACAAATTAAAAAAACATAAATCGCTTTTTTAAATATACGATAAAAAAAATCGTAAATTGAAAAATACTAGACTCTGAACATTATACTCAGACCATTAAACAGAATACTTGTCAATATTAAGACAATTATTCCAAAATATCGTTAATATTCACTAAAATTTAGATATTATCAATAGTCAAACGAGTTTTCTGAGTTAAAAAATTTTTTATAAATTCGAATCAACTTAAGAGCCAATAAAACCCAAAAAGTACAAATAGTTTGTCTTTTAGTTATTCCAAATTCAAATTTGTTTTAGATTTTTGGTTTTTCTATTTCAACAAATTTGAAGGTTTTAAATTTTCAACAGCAAAATATATAAAATGATTTGTCGTTTTAATTCGTGAAATATCATTTTGAGTTAATTTTTTTTGACAATCATGTTACCATTATAAAATTTTTCTGCAGCCAACGGTATTAATGTAACTCATTTTTTTAATATTATACATTCAAAAAACTTTCAATTATGTTGTGTTAATTTATGGTTCATTAAAGATATTCTTATTTTTTCTCAAGAATCATATTTTCCTTGAATAAAATTCTCAAATTGAAAGATCGCTGAATTTCACAGACCATGACAAAGTTTGAAAAAGATTTTAAAATCAACAAGGGTCTTTCGAATATACTATTCTACAAATATTCGAAATTCTAACAAATCTCAATCAGTCGACAAATAATTCTTCTGTTACGTTATTTATCATTTGAATCACCAATTCTAGCCAAAAAGGTAATCACTTTCGAAACTGTTTAAATGTATCCCCTAAACTTGATAATGTGAATATAAATGTATACTAGACAGTATTCTAGGTAATATTGAAAGAAAACCAACTTAATATCTTGATGATCCTGCGTAGAACTCTGAAGCAAAATTATAATAAATTTATTTTTATTTTTGACAGAATTGTTATGAATAATGCGATGTTTTTTCAAAATAGTTTTCGTCCATTGAACAAGATATCGCTTATATTTAATTTTTTCATCAAAAATATTTTTAAGTATTCTTTGGGGTTGAGATTTTCCTGTTTGAAAAATTATAAATTTTACTTCTTATTTCAACAAAACATTATTTCCCATAAAGAGAAGATTTTATGATCCGGTTTTCTTGAAGCTCTTGATCATAAAAAATATTTTCTACGTTTATTTGTTAAGAATTAAATTCAAAATGGTTAAATCCTTTTCTCTTTATGGTGTAGCAGTTTAACTTAATATAAACGGAAAACTAATTCAGTTTTTTAATTTTAATAGATTTGTAAATTTTAAACTTTCCTCGACAAGTCAAATGAATACCTCGATATGGCTTTTGATTTACCTCAAAATAAATTTAGGGCATTTTATTTATTTTAAATTCTCAAAACACAAATAAGTTAATCAATTGCGACTGGAAAAATCTTAATAAAATATACCACATCAATTTACGATTTTTATTCAATGCGAGATCTCAGATTAGTTACAAATAATTTAATGTATAATAAGATCTTTTTGAGCTTTAAATAACAGTGACAAATACTTAGTGTTAAAATTGTAATTTTTGAAAACTATCTCTTCCATTTCGTTAAATAAAGCCTTATAATTAATTCAAAATTTGTATCAATCGTGGTATTCATTCCATTTCAACTGAATAATCTGCAAAAAATATTAACTGATAAAGCATGCTAAAAACAAAATAATTTAGCTTCATATGATCTTTAGATATACCTCAAAATATACCATTAAAAATTCACATTTTCATTTTGTAATTATTGCCCATGTCAAGAAATATTTTCTTTTTCAAAGAATAAGCAGTGCTCATTCAGGGAATTTTTCGGTATATTGATCATATTTTAATCTTATTTGAATTTTTACCTGATTATTTTATCATCTTGGAATTATGAGAAAAAAATCTCTGATGTTGAATTTTGGTAAATATCATCATTTTTAGTTGAGTAAAGATGAGTTAAACATATAGGTTGTTCGTTTGAAACATGTTTTGGTGTATATACGCCCTTTACTGATGCTATGCTAACTAGGTGCCGCCGTTCAATGCTTAGCTCCTCTTCGGCACCCTTTTTGAGTGTAAACATCGGCGGTTTGGTTGTGCCGGACTTTCACCAATCTAAAAGCTCTTTTCTCTTTTCTTCCAACAAGAGCAGTCATACTTCTTTGGCATTGGTTCAATAGGAAAGATACATTAATTAAAAAAATACGTTTCTCCTGAATTTATCTTTTGGAAAAAATCATCAAGAAATATCACACTAAAGATCTGAGTTTGATTAGTTTTATGTAGAATTTGATCCAGCTCGTTAAAACAACCTACATTTTACATGCTTCTTTCAAAATTATAACTGTTTGAACTTAGATCTTATGATCTCGATTTGAAGATTTTTAAGGAAATATTCAATAATTTTCACGACTTAGGATTCAAGCTTTCAAAAAACCCCTTGAAAGTTTAATCCTGAACTATCAATTTAGAAATTAATTAACATATTATTTCTTCCTATCAGTATTTGTGCAATTTTTATATATAAATTAAAAATCAAAATTAATTGACTAACCAGGGACAATCTTTATATTCGTTAAATTAAAGTGGGTAAGAATGCGGCACCTACGTTTTGTAATTGGACAGACTTCTTAATCACTCCTTCTTCAATCGAAAGATTTGTTTTCTGCAATAAGAAGGTATACTTTTATAAAATTATCGAGGTTCATACCCATGGAAGAATTTTGCATTGGATTTTTATGTTTATTTCAATTAAACTGCATTACCTCTGGTTAGGTCTTTATGAATTTTGGTTCTCAACTATAACATGGAGTCATAACTAAAAATTTTTAGTTTCAGTAAGTACCAACATCTTCTTAAAACACCCATCTCATCATCCTCTTTGAAATACGCAGTGCTCTGAGTAATCAGTTATCAATGAAGCAACAACTGTACGTTTACATATACTTTTACCTTCTATTTCATTTCGTAGCTCTTAAAAGTGACGAAACTCCGTTGCCATCTTATTGCTCAAAATTGATCCCATTTCTCCTTTATAAAAATCAATTTTCACAAATATTTTCATTTTCTTGTTAAAAATGATATCAAATAAGCATATATTCTAACTTTTGACTCGTATAAAAGATTATTTATATCTTTAAAGGTTCATATGTGATGATTGCGGGAGGAACGTATTAAATCATCCTTAAATTAAATATAATTCAAAATATACAAAAAGATAGTTTCGATACGAGATCGTCAACCACAAAAGATCATAGAAATTCACCACTTAATAAAATTAATAGAAAGTGAATAAACTGGAAATTGAATAGCTTAAAAAATTAACTTATGACCAAGTGTAATCGAATGAATTTTAATATCAAAATAAAATTTCTGTTGTTATTTTTCAAAGCTAAGAAAGATTTCGTGATAGGTTTTTACCGTTTTATTAAACTTAGTGATAGAGAAATTTTCATGCATCAAATCCATGAATCTTTAAATGGTATACAAATTCGTTTGGTTGTGATGATTAAGTTTGACAATAATTACGTTCTCTGCGATTTAAAAGGATGAAAATTAATTATAGGGACGAAAGACTTCTGAAGAAATGTCAAATTTTTTAGGGTTCTAAAATAGCATATCTGATAAATGACTGTCTTCATTTCTTGGATAATTAACTAATTTCCTTAAAGGAAAAATCATACTATCAAAATAAAGATACTTATTTGATTTATGGACGCACTTGAAAGTTCCAGAAGATTGAACTAATAAAATTGTCAAAGCGCATGAACATGCATTTACTATATTTTTAGAAGTGCATAAAATTCAATTATTTTGATCTGATAAAACAAAATCCACCATCGTAAAATATTCCCGTAATAACATAATTGTTTTGAATTTAGAGATTTAAAAATAACTTTTCTGTTCAAAATCAATATTTTAAATTCAAAAATTAATTTTCACATTCAAATAGATAATTTTATTTTCTACAACGGTTAATTAATTTTGATTAATTTTTGAAGCTCCAATTATAAACCTTGAATTAAATATCAAATCAACAAAATGCTAAATTTACCTGAAATCACGTTCTCAATGAAGGTTAACGAAGAATTAACCGGCTTTGAAAAAAATCATTCAATTTTCTTCGTCTGAGAAGATAAATTTGTTGCTTTTTCTAAATGATAGCACAGACTCATTTTTGCCCTAAAAAGTTACTTTTTATGTCATAAAATTTTGAAATCAAATTTCTCAGCTTGCGTTTGAAATACCATATTGAACGATTTCACCATTTCAAGGAAATTTGCATAAAATATAACCGATATTGAAAATAGAAAAATTATTGCTGCAATTATGTTGGAACGGAAACGTTTTATATTTAATCAAACTGGGAATCGTGAGATCATTTAACTCAAAACCAAGTAATCTTAATTAATTTTTAAAAAACCAGGCCGGTAGAGTTTTTACAAATCGCACAATACAGTCGTTGTTTATTTTATTCATGATCAATATTACCTTCAAAAAATTCGTGAAAAAAATTATTACATTAAAACTAATTTAAAATATAAACTGATAGAATTTAACACTCGTGTCGAAAATAAAGTTTTACTTTTTGACCAAATAAGTGTTATGAGAAGAATAAAAATTTAAGTCAACTTTGCCAATCCTCATACTTAAATGATTAAAAATTATGGAAAGACGTTAACTCTGTAAACTAAAAATTAATGCCATGCGCAGTTTAAATTCACGAGACAATAAGACACCCATTATTCTTTCGAATGTTCTTTCGTCGATTTGTCTGGACTTTGAAAATGAGTTTAAATTAAATTTTCAAAAAATTAACTGCACTAATTCTGAGTAAATTAATTTTGAAATATTTTATCAACACATGCATTTCTCTTTAGAATGTTAATACGAAAGTCCGCCATTTTATATTTTTTTATCGCGCATTAATATGGCGCTAGCCCAATTTTGCGTCACTCATTGAAAAGCCAAGTCAAAGTTCGGAAAATTTTTAAAAGATTGTAAGAATTTATTATTAATATTGATGGAAGCTGTAAATAGACAAAATTAAAAATCATTTTCCATGCTAATATTTCAACCGAATTCAAAATATAGAACGAAAGAAGGCCATGTTCAATTTTAAGATAATCATAATTTATTCGTTTTAGCGTTATATTATAGGAATATTTTTTAAAGTATAAATGCTTCTTTTCATGATCGATGTTTACCTAAAAGTTCTAAAAATAGTTGCACTCAATACCCTTGAACTTTTCGCTATTATATCTGATAAGCAATCACTTCTTTTGACTTAATATCCTTCTCTAAATCAAAACATAGGTGAATTTCACTTTCTAACAACGCAGTTCCTCGTTATCTGTTTGAAAAGATATCCTAGAATTAAAGTTTTTACTCAAAAACTAAACCTTATCACAATTTCCCACCATTATCTGACACGCGCATCTACTATTTTTTCTTAAAAATTCTAAACCAATGTGGAATTTGATTTTAACAAGTACGCACGTTTAAAATTATTTTTGAACTTAAAAGATTCTTGGGAAAACTTATTCCTGAAAGTTGTCACCACGATTGGATATATTACGATTTAAACGAATATAACTCTAATTCAGAGCTATCTTTATTTCTAAAATCGATATTTTTTCTGTTAAATCGTAGTCAACGTTTTTTTCAGACTTTCCTATAATTTAAAAAATTAATTTTTGAAAACGATAAAATTTCAGATTTTCAAAATTTTGAATTCTACAGTTATAATTTAATACTTTGAAAAAATTGAAAAATTCTTTCCTTCTCTACGCCACTGCAATTCTGAATGTATCAATATTTTAAAAGTAGTCCAATTTATTAAAAACAGAATTATGAATGGAAATTTTCAAAATTTTTATTAAACTAAGTATATTCAGCTGATGATAACTTGATGAGCTGGTGAAAAGGGTGTAAGTCATATGTAAGATTCAAATCAATAACCCACTTCTTATTTAAGTAATGTAAGAATTCAGGTCACATTAACTCTCATAATAATTTAGATAGAAACTAAATGCTAGTCTCGTATTTGTGAACGAAAATTCTTTGAGGCTAGAATTGAAATTGCCTGGTTATAAAGCAGCAAAATAAAGAGATAGAACCTGTCATATTTTGGAAAACCTTTCCCTTAAAAATATCTTTGACGTATCCTTTCATGTAATTTTTTCCCATATACCTTTTGAAGATCAAGAGAAGTCATATTAGCTATTAAATTTTTCAATTTAGTTTCATAGATACGTCTCAAGCACGAGTCTGTCAGATGTTTTTCTTAAGACATGCGCTAATGGTAGATTGCTTTCGTGTCTTGTATTTGATACGCACAATCATTTACTCGCACACATCCATCCATCCGTAATGGTGGAATTACCTTTGCAACACTGTCTCCTTTGAAAAATCCATATTACTTCGCAATACAGCTATTCTGTGTAGTAAAGGAGAAATTAATGTTTTTCTCCAATACTTAAATAATCATAGTGAAAGCAATAATCTTTCATTTTTAATCAATTTTGAAGGTTCTATGAATCAAAGGAAATTTCAAAATAAATACAATAATTCATCAACGAAAAGCTAAAAATAAGGACTTTAGAATGGAGGCTTTAATCAATAACTTTAAAACAAAGAATGTCCATAAACTATTATCATAAAGCGTCTTTAATGAAAGTTAGACGAGAGAAAATCCAACTGCTTCCTGGCTCGAAAAAGTGAACAGTTTAAACTATCAGATTGACGGCATATGGAATTCAAACTTCGAAGATATTTTGTTTAAGGAAATAGTTGTATATTCTACACTGACATGAATTATAAACACTCCTGTCTCGATTGGGCGTTTATAAGATTTTTGTTTGATAAAATAAAAAAAGATGGAGCAAAATGTTTGAATACTAAAATGTAACAAAAGATCAAGATCTTATCGCGATATAAAATTTTGTTTTTAAACTTTAAAGCGATAGAGAATCATAAGTGCCAAATTATAAAAGTTTTGAAATCTGCCAAACGGCCGAACAAACTTTAAACTGGAAGCGCTTTAATCGCCATTTAGAACGTTGTCCCGAGCTCAAACGAGAAATTTTATCAGTTCTACAAATAATTTATATTTTAAGTTTTTTTGTTCTTCTTTTCCAAACGAAACCTTATAAATTCATGAAAAAGCCAACAATGAAGATTAAGTAAAAATGCCTTGTATTATTAATTCATTAATTGAATTCAAAAATTTGGAAGGCGTTAAATGGTAAAAATTATAGTCAATTCCACAGAGCTTATTTTTTCTGAAAGATGAATTAGAAGATAATTAACAAATTAGTTGCTAATTTAAATCATACTATCAAAACTTAATTTTATAATTTAAACGGTAAAGGTGCAGGGTTTTTAAGGAATAGAAAAAATAGTTAACGGCAGCGAATGATAAGAATGAAATGTAATCAACTAAATAAATGTTATCACTTAATATTTTGAATTATTCTATCAAAAAATATCTGGGATCTTTAAAATAAAAATTCCATTATTTTAATGCAATCGATAATAAAGCGCAGATGCGCTTAGACATAAGTGCTAGTTATGCAAATCTAGTAATAAAACCAACCGCCCTGTTTAAAACTAAAGAAATCAATGAAATAATCGATGAACTAATTTTTTTAATTAGTAAATTATCAATAAGTTGAATGACGTCTCAGTGTGAGTATTTCCTCGCTCAATCAGATATAAAAAATGTGTATTTCGCATCCCAATAACAATATGTGGGAGTTATTAAAAAATTCTTATACGAAAGTTTAAGCAATCATTTATCGGAATGCTTCGTTTATATTTATTCTGTACACTAATTTGACCGTCAATTTAATCAAAAAATAAAAGGCATCTGAGGTAAACAGAAATATGAACGTTCTTCCCAAAATAATGAAGTTTTGAAACTTAAATTAAATTTTTTAAAGCGCATGTCTTAGGTGGGAACTAACCACACCCTTACTTTGTTTTAGGGGATTTTTTCGTACCCAAATATATACAGATTCTTCAACGGAATTAAAGTATACATTCAAAATATGAAATTAACAAATTTATGGAAGAAAATTCTTATCTGATTTTTAATAGCATTGAAGATTTGCAATAATTGCATTAAATAATCCTACAAATTTACGTCATTTCTTACCGTTTGAGACTTGTTTTCGTTATTTTTATTTATATACTATGAATCCAAACAAAAAAATTTTGATGAACCGTATTAAGATGTTTACGATAGATTTTCTCGATTTGTTTACAAGAAAAGCATTGAAAGTGGTGAAGTAAACATTGAAGCAATCTTTTTTAAGAAAATAAAAGATTTGAGGTGGTGAAAAAACAATATATATATGTTCAAGTCGCGCGCGGAGTCAGTCTTCCAGAGAATAGTGTCTACCGTTTCTGTTTCCTTTTGATAAAAAATATTAATTAAGTAAAAAAAGATCAAGGTGATTTAGATTTTGTTGTTTGGGTTTGCCTTATCTACATTTAATCTGTGTTTTGTAGCGTGATTAAGTGTCCACAGGTATTTAAACATAATAAAGCCGCCAATAGTTAGCAATGAGTTGTAATAACCAAGACCTAAAATCAAATTCGTACCAGAACCGAACGAATGTCACTCATACTACGTTTGATAACCCTGAGATGTATGTTGGTAACAACTTTGGAAGGTTCGCTCCAGCAAATTCAATAGTTGCCAACATGTTGCCGCAGAATTTTAACGGCCAAATGAAGTTTAGTTTTTTGTTAATTTTAAGCAATGACCTAGGGATTCTCAGGTATCCACCATTGCCTCTGGTATCCTCACGTAGACGTAATTTAGAACCCCATCTCCGCGTTCGACTACCAAGCAGTAATATTTTGCAAATAACAGTTTTTCCAGCTGCAATTAAACCAACAGGCCATGAATAATAACATCCCAGGCTGCTTCTTGCAGTTTCCAACTCCTCCTATGTTCAACATCAACGAACAGGTTTCTATTAATCACTTAGCTAGATGATGAATTTTGAAAAATTCTCTCAACAAAATCTCTCAAGGGATTTTCTTCCTCGGCTTCAAACTATAAGTCAGTACGAAGCTCCGTCTCCCTTAACGGCTCAACAAGTGTATAATCACGTGAATTCCGTGGAAAATGCAAGTGAGTTCAAATATAAATAATTTACCTATTTCGCATTTAACGTAAAACTTCATAAAATTGAATGATTTGCCTGTTTAAATTTTCCCATTTTACTTTTTCGAATAAAAATATTCTCTAAGATATTCAAACACTCTGAACGCAATTTCTTCTTGGCTTTTATATATCAGTGAATTGTACAAATTTTCTTAATGAGGCTCATGGGTTGTTGATAATTTCGGGGGTGTGATCTAGAATCTAAAATAAAATTTTCATTGCCTTTTTCATCGTTTGAAGTAGTTTTGCATTTTTCATAGAACACGTATCTCTGCGAAATGTAGTGATGGGCATCATTTTTAAAAGATTTTTATCATTCGACCTCGTCTTGGGATTTCAATTAATGGAGGTGAAAAATTATAAGGTTTGCGTTTCTAATTAACAAAATATTTCTGTATAAACTCCTAAAATGTAACTTTGTTCATACATGAGTAACTGTCAACGATCGGATACAATCGTAATTTTTTGAGAATCTCCGTCCCTTCTTATTTTTCTTGTCAAAACTAATCTACCGGGTATTAGTTTTTAGTTGACTATAAATATGATTTAAATATAAATTAATTTTCTTTTCCTCTGTGTTGATCTTTCTATGTGTCTAACGTCCAACTGATAGGTATGAGCCATATTTTCGGCTTAAGAATGTTACCAGACTTTTATTGGTTGGGTTCTTTAAAACATAAGTTTCATTGATTAAACAATTATAGATAATTGATGCATATCCAATTACGTTTATATAGTTAATCCTTAACACGTGGCTTTAAGTATAGAACTCGTGTCTCAAGCACAGGAAGCTGGTGTTGATAAAAAAGAAAAAAAAGTTGAGTTATTAAATAATTAAAGTATTCACCAAGGCGAGTTAAACGCATAGTCAGGGTTCCATCCGTCATTGTTCCAGACGAAGCGAACTCCGTGGGGGACTCGCTCAAGATTCAATCCATCCTTAAAACGCTTCAACAGAATCCATTAAATTCTAACAGGGACCAATTTTACTCAATCATACAACGAATAATTTATCGAACAGCAAAGCACAAGGAAGTCACTCTGAAAACGTACAAAGAACTCTACGGGAAGGTATTGAACTCTTTTAAGCTAGGAACTGGTTGACGAGTACAGACAACACTTCAAATGTTATCTTCTGCAGATTTTGCTGTACGCGTCGTACGGGGGAAGCGATTTGGATGCTTTTTTGATTCACGAGTCTTTTGATGTAACCACCCCAAACTAATATCAGTGTCATAGAGTAAACGATTCGTTGGTTTTACGTATCCTCTGCTCCAAAAGCGCAGATGTTTTTCTTATTTATTCGATTTTAGGAAATTATCAAAATAAAGGTTTCATACTCAAAGCGTTAACCATTCTGAGTCAATTTAGTCTATGATGAAGACCTAGCTGATCACGTTAAGCGAATGACAATTGGGCCACTTCAGTATCTTCTCTCGTGCTTGCTACAAGTCGTTTTTTTTTCTATTCAGAGTCGAGATTGCGTGCTTCAGCATTCTCAATATCCCATATTTGAACAGAAAATCGTGGAGTGCTGTCATGTAATCGGTAAAATAATGAAGAATCACATGCTGAATCCAAACTTTGAGTCTGATCTCATTTCGATATTCTTCACGCACCGGCTGGACTATTTGTACAAGTTTACTGAATACTTTCGAACAGTCTTATAATTCGCTAAGTTTAGGTAAACTCCATGGGGTTGAAACAGTTTTGACACCTTTCCTGAGGAAATGTAAAAAAGGGGATTTTGTCCATCTGTAATTTTTTTTCTGATTTTAAGGCGAGTATCATTCAGATTCAACTCTATATTTCACTCACCTCATCAAGAAGAACGTAGAAAAGGGAAATCTGACGAATCTGTTGTATCTGATAGCCTCCCGAAGTCTAGTATTTTCAGTTTTTCTGAACTTTGATCGACCTCCTTTCGGTTATGCAGAGATACAAGCAGATTTATGATGAAACTTTGGAAATCGACCTGAAGAATTTACTGGGTAATCGATTTCAAGATTTTCTAACTTGTTATCGTATGATGATGGGGGTTTATAGACCTGAAGAACCATCAAAATAATTTGTAACGTTATAAGTTACTATTTTAAATGATAATTTCAGTAAATCAATCCAATTTTGAATTAAAAGTTTTCGCATTTCGTCGTTTTTGTATAATTCAACACGCGGAAATAATGCATAATTGATCTATTTGTATATTAGTCTCTGTATACATGATTTTTTAATTTTAATACCTTTTATATTTTATGTTCTTAGTTATCGAGGTTTGCGCCATTTGAAAACTAATTAGTACTAATTGTGCGGTTTTATACGATGTGTTTCGCCATTAGACGTTTTTTATCGGGCATTTCAAATTAAAATTAAATTCATTTTGAAATTACCATTAAAAATATTTAAGCAATGAAAAATTCATTTCGATTGCACCCTTGCTTAAAACCGCAGAAAATTACGGTGTAAGAGAATTTCGAATGAATTATTTTTCAACCCCATATCAGATGTCGTATGTTTAAATATAAGCATTATGTTAGGTATCCTCGAGTTTCATGCACAAGAAATTTCCCGAACTTCTATATTTTGCTGTCTTAAGTGAAACTAAGAGCTATTGCTTTAAAATATTATTCGTTGGCCTCAAAACGGATAGTTTTTCCTGATATTATGTTAAGTTCTGCAAAATACCTTTTGAGCTTTCGAGGTTTTCCGAAAAATATAAACTTTAATTCAAAAAGGTTTATTATGATCCGATACTTAGGGTTAGAACTGAGATTATGATTTATATTTTATGATCAAGCCTTGGACAGTTTATACAACATAAAACGCTGCCTTCATGAGAATCAACGATATAAAATTATTCAACTTTTTTATTTTCATATAAAGTAATATTATAAATGATTTATTAACTGTAATGTATATATGCTGAAATACAACTAGAGTAAGTCAACATTCAGGACTGTAATATAAAAATATAAAATTTTGTAACGTTGTAACGATTTGATAATAATATTTTAATTAATCGAGGCAAGATTTCACTTGTCTCGTCTCTGAGCCTCGAATTTTTGAACCAGACCATTTTTGATATTTTAATTATGAAATAATGTAAACAGCTACGCTATTAAAACTTAGCGCAAACGCATTACCTTGATAATTTAATATTATTCAGTATAAAACCTAAAATTGAATCAAGTTCATTTTAACTTACTTTGGTATATTTAAATATTTTTAATTTAAAATCAAATAAAACAGTCTTTATACAATTATAGATTTAATTTTAAAATAACGAATTCGTTAAATTCTGTATTAAGTCGGCCATATTTACATTTGTGGCAACAAAAAGAAAATCAATCTTGTTTTTTTTGTAACAAAATAAGAACAGGTAGACTGACTATTTATTCTTGATAATTCATTTAATCAAATTTAAAGAAATCTATTTGAAATAAGGTGGTAAAAACAACAATATCACTGCGCATTGTCTATTTATTGCATTTATGTTTATTTGATTTTAATTTATACCGGTTTTCTTTTGTAATAACCATAACTTGTGAAACACAAAATTCCTAGGTTTGAACGTAAAATTATGTGAAATGAACTATAGTTGAAAATACTGAAATATGCACCCTAGTTCTTTATTTAGATTCGATTTTACATGTCTGGATACAGCTTATATTTAATCTACTTTTCAGACATTGTGGGCTCAATGATCGGGAGAATTTTGAAAATGGGACTTTTAATTTTTTCAATTCGAGTTTTTATTGAACTAAAAATACATGAAAAGATCAATAAAGTTCTCAACACCCAGAGCCCAGATTTGATCGTAGAACCTAATATAAATATCAAAAATGGTGACAGCGTTATAGTCAAATGGCTAAATATTCCACGGCCGGAGTATACAGATAGGCTGGGATTAACCTGCGAAATCGACGCCTCTTTGAACAAGATCAACAGAATATTCAAAATTTTCCGCAGCCGCTCTCATGTTAAAGACTCTGGCTTTAAGAAAATTGATATATTTTATCATCGATCCGACTGCGTTTTCTTCTATCTGAAGATATCCAAAAAAAATCAGGTATCCCTTATCGTTTAATCGAAATTATCACTATATTATTTATCTTCCATATATATAAAATTTTAATCCGAGCCTAACCAAATTAACACGAGAATCAAATTATTTTTAAAATGAAATTTACTCTCATCCAAACTTAGTTTTATTCGATCGCAAGAACTAAGCCAGTTAAGTTCGCGTATGATACCAATCAACCCATGGGGATTCACTTATCACTAACAAATGAACCTTCCGAAATGAGGATTATGTGGATATCTGGCTGTAAAAGTGAACCTTTCGTAGATTTTTGGGAAAAGGACACCACCTATGCATCAAGGTCTTACGGAGTAAGTTCGACGTATAGGGCTAACCAAATGTGCCAGGAGCCAGCAACTACAAGCGGATATATGGATCCAGGCTACATGCATGATGTTCTAATTCAAAACCTAACTGAGAACACAGAATATTACTACTATGTTGGGAATATATACGTATTGTGTTGTATTTTATCAGAAAACAAGTGATATTTACAGCTTCAGAACCAGGAAATATTTTTATAACTCGGCATTCCCAACTTCGATGGTAGTATATGGCGACCTATCAACAGACAAGTCAACCGGACCCTATCAAACTATCGAAACTATATTCAGTTTATTGAACCAGGAAAATATACCAAATTTTGTTCTGCACATTGGAGACATATCTTACGCAAGAGGGCAGGTATTAAAGTTCATGAATGCAGGCATATTTGTGGGACATTTTCATGGATATGATTCAGAGAATTACAGCCTATATACCATATATGGTGGCAATCGGAAACCACGAGCACCTGCACAAAAGGGGGCACGAAAAAGATCCGAGCGGCGAGTCAGAAAATTATCTTCCCTACAGCAGTCCCTTGATAGGGTCTGGTGGCGAGTGCAGTATTCCAATGGTCTTTAGGTTTCACATGCCTGAGAATGGGAATAGACTTTTCTGGTACATTTTCGGAAATTACTGTAGGTATAGCTTTGATCATGGACTTGTGCATGTTATTGTATTGTGTTCTGAGCTGGATCTTCAGCCTAACTCGCGTCAATATGAATGGCTGAATTCCGATCTTAAGGGGGTAAACCGATCAATGACGCCTTGGGTAGTGGTGTCAATGCACCGGCCTATGTATTCAACTTTTGGACAGTTCTCTTTCGTCAGCAAGAACATCAGAAAAAGCCTTGAACCGGTGCTACTGAAATATAAGGTTGATTTTTTCTTGAATGGACATGCGCATCTATATGAAAGAACTTGTAAAATGTCCTTGTATTAAATATGTATGATTCATAGTGGTGTCTGCACGGAAAACCAAACTGAGCACTCTTGGGGGGTTACGTACATCACAGTGGGCTCAGGAGGTATGCTTATTCGCCCAGAAGTACACAGAAACTTCCCGTGGTCCATCAAACTTATCATTATGTATGGATTTGGAAAATTCGATTTTCTAACAGATTCATGTGCGAGATGGACATTCATTTCGTCCATTGACCAAAAGATAATGGATCAAGCTCTTTTTGAGCGTCACGTCTGATTATTCATCCTCCTTAGTTTAAGAATTATTGAATTGTCTTTTCAATTTTGTCAAAACTGTTAAAACATTTTTGTGTGAGTATGAAAATCTGCGTCATTGGTTTGCAAATCATATATTTTTTGACAATCAAAGCTTTCCTTTATTATTTATGCAAACAGCCTACAAAATGAAATAAATTTTATTTTCAACGTCGTGTTGTCGACACATGATACACCATGTATGATATGTAGAATTATTATTTATCGCCTTTGTTTTTAAAGGTTTTGCACTCAAAACATTGCATGAGGCGACGTTTTTGATTTTTATTTGTCACGTTTGAGAATAATAATATGTATCAATTTATTTTCAGCAATTTATAAAACCACTTAAACTTATTCATAACCGTCAAAAATAATTCGCGCAGCAGTGATTATGAATAATGCAGAAAATTCGGTAAACCGCAATTTTTAAAAAATTATCAATAATTCTCAGGTTCTAACATACCAAAATACAAAGAAATTTAAGCACTTATCCATTCTGAAATACTTTGTTTTATCAAAGAGCTAAAGCTTACAATTTAACTTTTAGAACATATTAAGAGGTTGATTGGGAGATTTCTGCTGTTTAAATTTTCTTAGTGAAAATAAATTTTTGAAAGGAATCCATTTTGGTTGTTAAATCTGTGGAATTAATTTCGAAAAATAGAAACTAAAATCTGAGTTTCTGAATAAAAAAATTTAATATTTTAAACAGTTAGAGGCTCGTGCAATGGCTGAGTTTTATCGATGTTTATCGACATCATAGCAACCCATAAAAAACATAAATTAATGTTCATATATTTATCTATATATTTAAAATCTATAAAATTATTCTTGTTATTTTTTATCAAACTTAAGGATTAAAATATAATTTTTTTCGTAAAATTTTCGGGATATCTTTTTATAAACATTTAAAATTCAAAATAAAACTTTCGAATACTGATCCCTTTAAGATCAACCGCATTCATTGATATATAAGCAGTGTTATTATTCTACCATTGAGCATAATCGCTGATCCAAATTTTTATATACATCAGTCTTCATATTCCAGTTCAACATTACGTTTATTATGTATATTTTTTCGCCTCTCTTTAATGTTTAGTTCTGTGATAAAAATTTGTGAACCATTCATTATTTGTTTTAAAATTTTAATTTTGAAATTTTAATAAATTTTTTATCTTGGAGTGTTAATTTAAAATTTTAATAAACGAAGTTTGATTTGCTTTTGAGTTTACAAAAATGATAATATACTAATTAGACCTCGTGTGTTAATTCAGGGTTAAAATTTAGGTCAATAATTAACAATTTTCAATTATAAAAATTTATTTTTACTAATATAACGATAGCAAATTATTAGTTGAAAATTTTCAAAAAATCTCAAAAACAGAAATAGAATACCTATAATTTATGCATGAATAAACTGCGATTTTAATTTCAATAGTCCACGTCGGATCGTAATTATTCGTGAAATGTGTTACTAACGCAATTCAAAGCCATCGTTTACGTTTAACATTTCTTTTTAAATTCAAAATTAATTTGCATGCATTTTAATTCATACTAAAAATTTTTAACCGTCTTAAAATATTATTTGAGGTTTAGAATTTTATTAGTATTTGAATTTATGGATCCAATTACTTAGTAACTGATTTATTATTCTGGTTCAATTGAAATAATATTAACATCGTTTCATTTTTATACAAGTTGTAAATAATACAATTTTTATTTTACTTTGATAAAATAAAACTTACTGATTGCAATTCTTCAATCCTAAAAAAGAAGGATCTTGTAAATGCCAAAATTATGGTTAATGTTTAAACGTAGAGATAAATTTTAAGATTATAATAATATTAAAGATCAAAATATTAATATAGAACCTTCAAAGATCATTTTAAATAAAAAATCAACCACTTTTGTTTTTACCAAATAAAATTTTTCCTATTTTTATCTTTGTGCAATATCTGTAAAAATACTGGTTTTTTCATTCTTATTCTGCCAAGAATAAATGCATCTGGATAAATTAAAAGAAATATAAATAAGATAGTAAAATAATGTGATTCATAAATACCATAAGAACTCGTATAAAATTTGTTGAATCGATGTTTAAATTGTCATTATGCCGATGATTCGTCGAGAGATTACGAATAGAATCGTAAGTAACTCAGTTCAGTTTTTTCAACTATAAAGTAAATACACGTGTTATTTTGCTTAATTTCTTGAACCAAGTCTTTCAGATTAATTTTTTGCAGAATCGCTTATTTTAAAATAATCTTATTTTCTCTTTCAGAATAGCCTTTTCGAGTTTTATTTTCCTTCATATTTTAAGTCACTATTTTTAAGATAATTATTTCCAACTATAGCTTATCTATGTTAAATCATGAAATTTTTTGCACGTTGAGCTGGCTTAAAATAAATCTTCATTCTTATCTCTGCTTTATTTACTAATTTTTACCCGTGGCCTGTAAAACATCAAATTCCGGCTAGTTTTAGGGTCACATTCGAGACTATTCGTCAGTGACAGCGAAATATAATTTTTAGATCTCATAGTATCTTATTTTGGATAGTTTTTGCACTAGTCACAAAAGGCTCGTTTTCAAACTAATTTCAGAAACAGATTCTTAAAAATCTCTCATTTGGTATAAGTTAATTTAAAAAATTATCTTTATTGAAAGCGATTAAACGCATTTGGCGGAAACCGGTCTGAAAATTTTGAAACGTTCACTGAAATATAAACCATATTCAAATTTAACGTTTAGGCTTTTCTATCATGATAAATTTATTTACAAAACACAAATGAAATATCTTTAACCATGAAAAAATTTGTTCGCATGCGCTAAATATACACTTGCTGAATTCGTTCACCTTTTATTTTGGATTAAATACTAAAGAAAGTACTGTTAGATATTGAATGTGGATAATTCATCCAAATATTTTGAATGGATTTCAATAAAATTAAATTTTGTCCTATTGTTCTTTTACTTCGTTATGTTTCGTACTTATCTATGGCATCTTAAATTAGCGTAAACTTTTCTGCGAATTAAAATTTTTAAACCCGTTTTGCATGAAATGTCTTTTTATCAAAAACTTAAGTTTATAATTTTGAATCTTGAGAAAAATTAATTTAAATTTTACTTGTTTTTTTAACTTAGATCTTTTTCTGTATTTGATGGAAATTAGAGTTAGATTTCTGTATCCTCGCCGAGTTATTTTAACTTAATTCATTTAAGCGATGCAATAATATATGGAAAATGATAAATTATTCAGTCCAAAATATTAAAAACGCGTAAATATATGGAAAATTGCGTTTGTTTTTTTATTTTATTTTTGATCATAGCATTAACTAATTTGCGAAATTCATAAAATTTAACCATTAAAAGTTTTCAATATTTTTTTAAATATTTTCCTAAATTAACATCCAAAATTTGTTTAACTAAATTGCAAAAAATTAAAAAATTAAATCGAATTTTTTGAGATTTAAAATATAGTTATCTGAAATATCCTCAAAATACTATGAATAGTACGTAGTTTGTCAAATGAATGGAAGCTTATGTGGACGTAAACCAAAAAACTTTTAGTGAGAAAACGAAAAAATATTTTATCTGTACTTCTAATAGGTTGTTCAGTTGGGTAAATATTTTCCAAAATTGCACAAAACGTAAAAGTAAAAAGCTGTGTCCTATTTTTAATGATATGACTTTCTACAACCATTAAAGTGAGGAATGGTTTTAATATTTTTAGATCAAACAGTTTGGGATATGCACACGAGGCCATTGATCAGAGTTGAATTTTATTCATATCAGTCCTTCCGCGAACAAGAAAACAATTAAAGCATCTTTGAGAGAATTAAAATCGATGATAAAAATTCATAAATGGTATACGATATTCCTGACATCTTTAAAAATAAGATAGCTTGAAAATTATTTATTCAAAAAAATAATTCCTGAAACGTAAAATTTAGTAAAATAAAACAAAATTAAATGATAAAAAAAAGTTTGTTAAATACATAAAAATTATCCTGAATTCTTGAGACACATTTCCCCTCATTTCAAATTGTAAAGAAAATTTTCAAATTTATCAGTTAATAGATTTGAAGCTGACATTCACTAACTTTTAATGAAATTTTAATAATATTCTTCTAAAAATGCGTTGGTTGGAAATTCATCATAGATGAACCAGTTTGTACTTAGAACTGAGGTAGTTTTCATTTGTGTTTGCCGATCTTGATAGCTAGCATAAAACTTCCTATAAAATAATAATTCCTCTCCAAAAATGTACGCGTTTAATACAATATTTATTTTAGAGTTAAAACTTCAAATATTTCGAAATCATAATTTATCCGTTAAAAAGTGAAAAAATACGAGCACCATATTCTTCGTTCTAAAAGTGCATAAATATAATATATTTATAATTTTACACATGAAATAGTAAACGTTACATGTTTTAATTGCTCAGCGATGTCAATGGGAGTCAAAATGAGTAAACAAAATTTATCAAAATTACTTTGTATTTTTATTCATTTTTGATATTGAAGTTAAAGGAAATTTTTTTGTATGAATTTATTTTTTGCAATTAACAAAACAATAACGATCGTTAAGATAATGCAGGTTTACTATTTTATTAATAACTTTAAAATTATGTTTTTTAAATACAAAAGAAATTGATAATTTTGATCAAAATAAAAGAAAATAATTTAGAGAACACGGTCATTCCGCAAATACTATATAATTGTGATATATGGTTTGGAAAGTGGGCTTTTTCCCCAATTTTTCACAGACGTTAGTGAAACCCATTGTTTTATCATTAATTTTAAAATATACTTTTTCTTTATGAATGACTTTTTCAATGTATGTGTTAGAAACCGTATTTTAATTTTCAATGTAATAAATTTAAGAAAAATCTATAATTCTTATATTTCAATGAATTACACAGAAATAATTTGGCAAATTCATGCCTGTAACGTATAGTTTACAGAGTTCAAAAAAATAAATCATCTTCGTCAAATTTATTGCATTTAAAATATATTTCTGGTATGTCTCACGCGATAGTGAGGTTAATTTTATAAATAAATAAAAAATACTCAATTCTATTAGGCGATTAAGGGTCTAAACATGAAAAACTAAGAATCTATTAAAATAATCTATCTAAATGGAGTAAGTTATGCATCATTAAGTTTTTGAAGTTGTAATAAATAAAAATTAAAATTTTTAAAAGAATTACATTTCAATGTTGATTTAATTTTCTTGAAAATGAAGAAGAGGATTTTTTGACAGTTTTGTCTTTTAAAAGAGGCATCGACTCCACGTTTAGAAAATTTGAAAACGTCAAATACTATAAAACGCGATACATATGTCAAAATTTGGCGTGAGTTTTTGAAAGAAATTTTTGTTTATGTAAGAAAATTAACATTTAAAATTTATATATTTTCCATTTTCACAATTTGTTGCAGGCAATAATTTTAACGCATGCGTTTCCATCGAATGTTTCAAAGTTATATAAATTTTAAAACACATAAATTCTATTCGAACGGTTATGTTGGATGTATCACACGTTAATTACACCATTACTTCGTGCTATCTTTTTCCTAAAATTAAAAAAAAGTAATTTTTCATAAAATCTACAAATATAACATCATCATAATTAAATAAACAAGAAGAAACAAAATATTTAAACTTTTTAATGTTTGAGGTGCAATATTATTGAGATTTACACAAAAATTTCAAAATTAAGACACGATAAAAATCGAAATCTTAAATTTACCATCACGATAAATCTTGGAAAATTAAGACATTATTATCATGTTTAGGTGATTTAAATCTGACAAATAACCTTTGTTCAACGATTTTATCAACTAATCTTCTTAAAATGTACCTTTTCATGCTAATATTATCATTGTCAGCGGTTTCTTAAAATTTCAAAAATAAATTCATGAAAATTAAAATCATTATATTTAAAAAAAGGACTTAAGAATAATTTTTTCAGTTATTAAAAAGTTATTTTTATGAGTAAAATCATGAAAATAAGTATTTTTTAGTCTAAAAATAAATTGAAATAGAGTGGAGAAAAACCTAATATTTTGCTTTTAATTGGATAAGTTTCACTAAAGCAGGGTTTGTCAATTTTTATCAAGTTTAAATAATATTTGCATTCGTTTTCCCATTTGTAAATATCATGTGTTTTTTTACAGACTAAATTCAATTTTAATAAATACCTGGGTTATTTTATAACAAATCTTCACAGAATATCTGATAGTTATAAAGATATTTTCTTTAAAAAAAACTCAGCATATCCAATCACATTAAATCAATATTTATTGCAGAGATAAATTATAGATTTTCCTCAGACTTAAAATTAAGAATACGTTTAAACTGATAAATAGAACTTTTTTACTTTTGCGAAATAAACCTGAGATTCAAAAATATTTTTTTAATGAAATTATTGTGGATAATATTACGTATTAAATAATTAATCAAAAAAGTAATATTTGTAAAACCTTTCAAATAAAATATGGTTGAGTCTTCTTGAAAATTTTTAGTTTCTTTATGAAAATACTCAAATTTTAACTATTTTATTTAGTTGTAATTTAAATATTCGAATTTTACATTAAAAGAGTTTATGTGTCCGTTAATTTAAGATTTATGTAATTTAGTGGACATACGCGATGCGGCCGATGCAGATGATTTACTATTGATAAGTACATCATTATAAAGTTAACCCACGTGAAATAAACAAGAATATTACATAATAAATGGAAGAGCCCATATATGCCTCACATTTTGGACAGCGCAACCATACGTTTAGTTTGTCTTGACTGAGGCACAATTCAGTATCTCTAGAATATCACGCGACTGGACCAACATTACTATGTGGTGGCTACCTTTGATCGAGAAAAAACCAGTGCTAATTGACGTTATTAAGAAATCATGAATCGAAAATAAATATAAATACATAAAAGGAGCAACTTATCTTTTATGGGATCTAGCTACAAGACTTATTGACCTGTCGGTTTAGAGATTGTAAACAATCTGATATCTTACCTGAAATAAGTTCATTCGTTTACGAACATACATCATTTATTTTATTCAAATAGATATTTTATGTCAGATGGCATATGTATATCGAATCTAACTCGCTTAGGAAGAGTTTTTAACCCTTAGATCGGTTCGAGAACGTCCTGACGTATTTTGGCAAGCTAACAACGCCTGTTATAACATTGTAGGAAAAAATAAAATTTCAAAAAAGGAGGTTGCTTCAAGACAATTTGGAATCATCTGTCGATGCCAACTGAGCAATAGCGGGTGCTCGATAATTATATAATACAAAGTTCAGAAGTAAGGCTTATAAATGTCCCAACAAGGCTCTCTTTCTAACCCATTCTTAATTGGTTTCAAGATATCTATCATTTCGACTGACTATGGTTTAGAACCTTTACTTCACGAATAAGATCGCATATAGGGACGAAGCTTCTTAGATGGCATAGGCGCCGAAGTCAATGTCATTCTCCCATTAGGAGAGATTCGCGAATGGGTAAAGCAAGGTTAGCTAAAAGTGCTGCTTATGCTACTTTCATCCTGACATATGGAATCAATAAATTTTCAGCCAGGTTTTAATTCACGACATATTCGACAGTCTTTCACGACTGTGTATGTTCCTAAACGACTTATCTGGTAAGATTTTCTTCAATCTAAAAATCTTTTTGAAGATGTTAAAAAGTGAAAGCCTGGTTACGGCATCAATTACTTACCAATCTATTGCATAATAACCACAGAACGAGTGTCGAATTTGTGATCACATTCAAACCAAGGGAATAGTTTTACAAACAGTAAAAAAAATTTCCGAATCTATTGAAACAAAAATTTTCATATAATACAACAAAACAGGGCTTTCAAAATTTGACTATCCCACAAGGCTCTGCACTTAAAGGGTACTTGAGATGTCTCTCACTCTCTCGACAAGCGTGCTTTTGCCAAAGTCGAGTATCAAAAGATGTTAGCTGTGAAAATTATCAGGTTTTCGTAAAGTCATAAGGCCTCGTCTCTAAACATGGTTCCTAAAAATTTGGGAAATTGGCAACCTTTTAAGAATTACAGACGTGTAAAAGATTCAACCGTTACTAATTCCAAATTTACAGTTTTTTTCTTCATGGTCAACCGGATTTACCAAGTTCTTTTAAATCGAATTAGCTCGTGCTTTCACTCGATCCCAGTTAATGATGAAGATATTGCTAAAACTACAGTCATCACAAAATTCGGAATTTTTGAATTTCTACGAACGCGTATTCATCTCATAAACGCAGCGCAGACGTTTTAGAGGTTGATAGACACAGACGGACAAGGACTGCATTTTATTTTTGACTACTGAGACGATATACTTGTTTTCAGTATATATGTAACAGACCATCTGGATCATCTGAAGACTCTGTTTAAACTTTTACACAAATATAACTTCGTTTAAGGTATTTACAAATGTTCCTTCTGACAACCTTTAATGGATTTTTTGTGCTAATCTATTTCATCAATTGGAATTTTTCCTCAGAGAGAACGAGTCGAAGCTATCCAGCACTTCCAATAACCTTTTTCAATCAAAGTCTTGATGAGATGGTTAATCATTTTAGCATCTTCATTTATATTTTCTCCAGTATCGTGATCCCACTTACAAAGCTTTGAAAGGCCTGAAAATCTAAGAATGGAATGGTTACCAGAAATGTTAATAGCATATGACGAAGCAAAGAGATCACTCGCAAATGCAAACATGCTAAACTCCTCAATAACAAAATTCTCTAATTGTGTTGGCGACAGATGATTTCATAACAGCAGTCTGAGTTGTTTTAAAGTAATTATTCAATGGAATTTTGAAACCATTTGCATTATTTTTCAAATGTTTCAAGGAATGTTAAATTAAGTTTAGGGAGTTCGCTCGTGAACCTCTCGCTACGTATCTGACTGTTAGACATATCCGCTATTATTTTGAAGGACGTCTGTTTACTGCATTTACATATCATAAATCATTGACATTTACGTACATAAAAGCTTCTGACTTGTGGTCAGCACATAAGCAAAAGTATTTAATAGCTATTTTTGAATTTAAAAGCTCCATCAAATATTCATCAGATAATATAATCGTGGTAGGTTTCTCAGTGTTTGGTTATAGTTCTACAAGACCTCGACAACTAAGATTTTGCAAATTCTCAGACAGAAGGAACTGTATAAACCTGATCTGAAAGAAAACTCTAGTGGTTTGATCCAAAAATACTCCATTCTGATTTGGTATTTCAACGCTTATATGAAATAGTTCAACTGGAAACGCTCGAGATGCCATTCTTTTGTTTATCGCATTTGTGAATTTGATACCCTTCATGGACTTCCTCATCTCTCCATAAGAACAAAAAAGACATTTTAGCAATCTGTTCGAATGACATGGGCCACATAAAGATGTTTAATTTGGGGACCGTGAATTTATATTCTTTGTCAGGCTGCGAATGTTAGATAGAAACACTTAAGCACCTTTAAAATCCTCAAAGCTGTCACATAAACGGCTTTTCCACATACATTTTGATATTTATGGATCATTACAGACCCCTGATAATCACTCACACATTCACCATAGTCGGCTGATATAAATGTTAACCTGAAGCAGAGTCACTCAAAAAATCAAGAAAATTTCTTGCGAGAAAGCTCTAATATTAAACTGGATATTTAAATTTGGTTTTATATCTGAAATATATTCAGACCAAGCACTATAGTTCACTTATGATATATGAGGAAATGCATTGCCTAACTATACTGATCAAAGATTCACCAAAGATCAAGCTACCATCCTAAAGCTAATAGCTCAAAAGAGTATTTTCATCGTAACTTAAATCTTCTACTGTAGCAGGCGTAATAGGCACAAACAGTTTCGACTAACTACTCGGGTTATTTTACGTTTCCCAGCCACCCTAAAAGAATATTCGAAAATATTAAGTTCAGAGTTTGTTTATGGCATCCAACTTAACATCCCTGGGGATTGTACAAGCATATCAAAACATTATATTGTTTCTAACAAGTTTTTTCTAAATTATGAGAGAGAGTTTATATGATTTCATCAATTACAACAAGTTGGCATGGAAATAAGGGAACTCATTACATGCATAAGGATATCAAAAATTGCCCTTTTATTTTCATACTTAACAAAAAAGCCCCATACTGCTCAAATAAACTCTACAATGGTTTGTATAAGGTTTTAGAGCACGGGCCCAATAATTTTTCAGTGCAAATAAGACGAAACCTTCAAATTATATTCATCGACAGATTGAAACTTGCACCCTGGCATCAAAAAACTAAGTAAAGCAGCCAAACCTCCAACTTAAAGAACGTCAAACGAGTATGTCAAAGAAAACAACAAAAAAAGAGAATTTCAAAACAAAGGCCTTCGATACTGATGAAGATTTGTGCAGTGAGCAGTCGCGAGATAGCAAAAGCAGATGAATTACGATGAATTAGTAAATCCTTGAGTAAAACCTATAAATTTACTCAAACTTTTAAAATTTTGGAAGCCATAATGTTTATATATTTTCAAATGATTACATTTCGATTGCATTCATTTTGTCTTGATGTAAAATCTTAAGGGTTATAGATCCAAAACTTTAATTAACATTTCAAAACATGAAATTTGTGACAGAATAATATTTGTATTCTCACTTATTTAGTTATATATAAATTTCAAACATATTTAAAAGAATCATCATTAGGAGTGAAACTCTGAGTATTTTCTCTTCTAAGAAATTCTAAGAAAAAAAATATTTTAAGTGTTATTTTAATTTATATTGAAAAAGAAGCATTCTATATCAATTTTATTTAATTTATGATTTTTAAATTTTATTGACCTTAATTAGCGTTAACTTTTAACTATAAATATAACAGGCCTACTACATTTTTTGCAGAATTTCAAAAATTCCGTTCATTTCTTTCTTAATCAGAATACTTGTCCAAAATTTAAGATAAAAAAATCTTCCACTTTGAGATGTCTACATTGATCGAATTTTTCATAATAATTTTTAATAACTTGATCTAAAGTTATGTTGGTGATGCTAATTTTACCTTTTCTCTCTTCACAATAAATAAAGGTTTTTTACTTCAAATAGAACAATCAAAAAATTACATTTAGAAGAATTTATGATAAATAATAGGGTTTAAAATTTTGTCATCTTCTAATTGACGAAATAATTCATATTTTCCACACATTTTCAATTTAGTTTTTTGTCACGATTAAAAGGATCACTGAATCAAATATCGTTCTTATTTTAATGAATTGTGAAGAATTTAAAAATATCTGTTCAAAAGTTCTGTCATGATTTTTATCATAAATTATTTCTAAAGATTGGTGAAAATTATAAATTCAAAGATAAAATCCTAAATACATGAATATGGAGCAGAAAATTTAACTTTACGACTTAAATACTTTCTTTTTGAAAAATTTTAATCGAAACAATAGAAACGGGATAAAATAAATCTGAAACCATCAGAAAATCATTGTCTTTGTTTGAAATAGTTGAGTATATAAAGACAATTTGAATATAATTACATACGATTGAGATTAACAGTGTCAATATAAGAGCCATGAGAATAAGAACAATCAAATTGTGAACCGAGTGTATGCGAATAACTTTTCAATTGAAAAATTAAAAATTATACGGTGAATAAAGATTTTACAAAGAATATCTTGAGTAAATTGTAAAATTCATGTTTTAACAACTCGATATACAAATTAATAAGGAATAGAAAAACAAAAACAGATTCATTTCATTCCATGTACTTAACTTTGAATAACTTCTTTGTATTTGATTCTTTTTTTCATGCAATGGTTACGCTTTTTATTGAAGAGACTTCTGCTAACAATGCTGTTACAGCTCAAGCTCAATTATGAACCAAATCTTCAAGAAATTCTTGATTAATTTGTAAGATAAACACATTTAGTTTTCGTGAGTTGATGGATAATGTGAACATGTAATTAAAGGATTAAATTCAAGGTTATGAAATTTTAGCAATTTTTAAGATTAAGAAATTGATTTTAAAATTTTAAGTCGAGATAGACAAATATTTTGACATTTTTATTTGCATTTGAATACTTATCGGGATGGCAAAAGCTTAAAAACTTTTTTACATGAAGCTAGTCTTAGCTTAGTTGTTTTCCAGTCAAAGATAATTATGCCACGATTTGCTTTTACGTTTGAGAAAAAACTCAGTGGGATGTGAAGCTCAGATGCACATTTAAGGAACAGCTTTTGAAAATAAATTCCAAAAAGGAGTACATTATCACATATAAAACGTGGATTGCTTTCTCCATAGAATTTGTTAAATTGTAAAAATTTTATTGTTTCAATTATTCAAATATTGACTTAAATTTGCCTTGAAAGTCATTAAAATCATGGCTAATATTTATTTTGAATGTATTAGTGATAATATCTTTTTACAGATAAAACTAAATTGCATTCCCGCATTTGAAATTAATTTTAATTATTATTCTGTTTTATTTTGACAAAATAAAAAAAATTAATCTTTAATAATGTTGAATAATTTTACAATTTGTGTTGATCAAAGCATGTTTACTAAACTTATATATCGACGTTGATGTTATCATCGATTAATTCCTGCTATTTAAATTATAAACTTCTATTATTTTACTGGAATTAAATTTTTGCAAAAACAGATTGATGTTTTTGCTTTCTTTCTTTTTTTTCAAAGATTTTCAAATATATTTAGTTTTGTCTCTTATTAATACCAAATAACAAAACCTTTGCCAATGTTTTCCAAATTAAGTATTTGAAGGAAATAAAGCCAATCTATCTTAACATTATGTTCGATAATACCTATTTGTAATATATATGCCAAATTTGACCAGACAATCTTTCAATCAAATTTTGTGAGATTCTTCCGAAACTCAGTCTTTACACCGTAAGATATATCATTAAGGCAACTAAATTCCGAGAATCAAGAACGTCTATCATTCAAATAGAAGACGATAATTCTTATAACACTAATACAATT
Source organism: Neodontobutis hainanensis (assembly GCA_024349245.1). NCBI lineage: Eukaryota > Metazoa > Chordata > Actinopteri > Gobiiformes > Odontobutidae > Neodontobutis > Neodontobutis hainanensis. The sequence goes on from JALDNG010000866.1 coordinate 121,000, forward strand.
CATAAAAAATTCTTTTTTACACATTGCTTTTCTGACGCATTCTGCTCCTCGACAGGGATAGAGCTATCAGTCATGGTCTAAAAATATTTTGTGAATTATAAAGTTTTTTCATACGATGAACCTCTTTAAAAATTCTGTCACCAAATTTAATTTTGTATGTTGGAATAAATTTAAAACTAAAATTCTTAAATGAGATTATAAAAACACAGTAGTTTTAAAAATATTGATAAAAAGCATTCTGAACGTTAACAAATAGATTGATAAATAAGAACAAAATAATAAAAGTCATATTTTAAAACAACAAAATTTTTACAAATTGAACTAGTTAAATGTATTAACATCCAAAATAACTGAATAATATTGGACCTAGTGGACTTTCATAAATAAATCATTCGATAATGATCTCATTTATAGACTTTTAAATGGTTTTTCACCTCATTTTCGAATAAATATGTTCAACCAATGATACTATTTGATGTAAATATATTATTAAGCAGCGTTCGAAAATCTCTTGGGTAAAAATCATCAAATCTAATCTTTTAAGAAATAACTCGGCGATTAAATCAAAAAAATACTTAACAAACCTAAACGTAATAATTCAATTCGTAAAAATTAACGCACATTTTAAACTGCTGAAAATATGTAAGGCTATACCATCATGAACCGAAAATTAAAGTTATATAAGTTTAATCTATGAAAGTCATTTTTTTACAATTTTAAAAATATTAGCCAACGGAAGGATTAATTGAAAAAATGAGAAACATAAACCTACAAGATAAAATTTTCATGAAAAATATTTTGCACCTTTCTTCAAATTATACAAAAATTCCCCATAAATGCTGCGCGAGAGTTTCAAGGTCTTACGCAGCCATTTTTTCCTCTAATTTGTAAAATAAACAGAAAACAAAGATATTTTTACCAAATTAGCTTTTAATCAAAGCATAATTAAAATGTCATTGATTTTATTTCCGAGTACATGGCCGTGTTTTGGTTTGTAAATGAGAAAAACGATTTTTCCATTCTTTTGGTATTGCATCAATCACACCCTTAAATTTGAATAAAAAAAGATATTAAGATCTTTGTGAATAATTTACGTCAAATAACATTAAAAGTCGAATATATAGCCTTTAATATTTGATATTTCCATGAATTTATGTCTGTTGAATGCTTAAGCATTGAAAATAAAATATTCAAAATATCTTAAAAGTTAAAAATATCTGAAAATAAATACCTTAAATAATTCATAATTGACAGGGTCCTAATAAATATAAACAATCAATACTTTTTCAACGTATTTAATTGCGAACTTAGAATCATCAACCCATTGAATTAAATATATTTAAAAATCAAACATTTTGAAAAAGCAGACTTTCAAATAAAAAACATTAAAAAAGTGAGAGTTTTGTTCAATTTTTTTTAGAAATAATAAAGAATTTCCACAAATAAATAAAGTTTAAAAATCAATTAAATACCTCAGACAAGCGAGCAAGTCTTAACAACTATATGATGAAAAGAAAATACCAATTCATTAATGTAAGGAAGATAAGAATTAAATTCCTAGAGTAAAAAAAATTAAAGAATTCACTAAATTCTTATATTTACAAATAACATGATCATTTAGGTCAATCTACGTTGATGAATTTAAATTTTTAGACACGTTGATTTAAATAACTTTTTCAAAGTCAGGTTATAGTATGCATTCATGGGCAATCATTTCAAAAACATTGAAATATTTTTTATGATTAAATGGAAAATAAAATTTAAATTTTTTTTAATTTCGCAAACTAATCTTGACAAGACAAATTAAATACCTTCATAGCCAATAAGAATTTAGAGCTTTCCTAAAATTATTTAACCTAATACCTCATCAAAAGTTATATTTTCACAATTATTTTTTAACTGACAAAATTAATCAAAAAAGGATTTTGTAAAAATTTTTAACTCAAAAAAATCTTGTAAAAACATTGGGAATACTTCGATATTGGGTATTATTTATATAACACATAAAACTTTAGGGAAATAATAAAAATGGGAAATATTTCAAATAATAAACGTCTCTCGAATATCAATCGATAAAACTATGAATATTGTGTCAGTATTATTAAAATAGTCCAAAAACCTCTCGTAGTTTTGTGAAATATAACAAAAGCTATCTATAGTACAATTCTTACTCGCCTTATTTCAAAAACATTGTTTTGAACCTTTGGTAAAAAAAAGTTAAGAATAATAAATCTATGTATCACAAATTTTTATGTTTTACAACGTAAATATCGATATCTAATTTAACGAAAAAAGGAAATTGCTCGATAATGAATCGTTTTTTCCTGTTAATATCAAAGAATGCATTTTAAAAATCAAAAATATTTAAAGTTTCTGAATTATAGCATACGATATAGAACTTCCACCAACGAAATACAGGCTAATTTTAGTGATTATTAAACTGTAGATTCCCTTGTGATTTGATCAAACTGACATAACTCGATAGAATTGAAGATCGCTCATATTGAAAATAAAATTAATTATGATAACTTTATAATTTTTTATTGAATAAAATTCATCAACAATTTATGATGATTTTAAGCCTATATTTATTGAAAAAATATTCATATAACACAAAATCAAGATATTAAGAAAATATTGTTTTTATTTTTTATAATTACTGTTTTAAAACTAAAAATGATATAATTACAAAATATAAGAAAGTTCAAGTCATCAAAAAACATAAAGGAAATTTAAAATAATTCACAAATATTACAAAAGCAAGAACTTTATTCGCGTGGTCTTCCTTAAATAAAACGTTTATTTCACCATTTCTAATAACATGTCAACCTTTGCCATGAAGCACTAAATAATAGTCATATTTTTGATTTTAAAACAACGAAATAATTTTCAATATGAATTAAATAGTTTTATTAAATTCAAAATATGTTTATTGCATATAATTTATTGATGCTAGATTTTTTAAAGAAATTTATGATTGATATTTTTATCTAGAATCAAGTTGCCTTCTCTTGATGGATCGAATAATATTCAAACGAAAACATATTTTTCTTAAATATCTCAAAAAAGGTATTTTCACGAAAAAAATTTTTCAGATTCGTACAAACATGCAGCAATGATTTAATGCTACTTTTCAAAGTTTTAAAGGTTTTTTAGCATCTCTACAGAGTAATAAATATCAGACAAGAGATATTTCTGTTTTTTACAAATTATGAGAAAAATTAATTTTAACTTTGATGTTATAATTCATTACGATCAATTGCCCTTTTCATCAGATTATTAGGACAACAAAATTTAAATTTGTGCAAAATATCACTTCATTGAAAATAGAAGATAACAATTTTCAGATTAAGTTAATTTAGAACCGGATATTAAAAAAAATTTTTGTCTAAATTAAGTGAGTTCGTAAAAAGTCATTGATATCAATAAAAAAATACTGTTATTATTATGCTAGTTAAAATTCATCAAAAATGCCACGATTTAAAAATTATTTCACAGGTTTTAAAATCAAAAGGGCGTCTATTTTATAAAATAATTAATGTTAACAGGATCATTTTATAAACTAACCAGGATTGTGAAAATTTAACATCTTTATCACAAAAATTTTTATTAACATTAATTTTGATTTAATAGATTCTCTAGTGGATTGTATATTTATCGATTTATTATTTTTCAACTTGAGAAAAACACAAAATATTAATTGAAAGATGATTTTATAGATTAATAGAATTTTCAGTTTTTAGTTGGTTTGATACCATATTTAACATCATAAGTATACATGCAAAATTTATTTATACTTTTCAAGATTACTTTTTTTATAAAATTATTTGATATAAAGAATAAACAGTTAATTTTCGGAGTATTTTTGAATTCCATTTGCCCCTTCCGAAATACTCAAAATCTGGTAAAAATGTTGGATTCTACAATTAAAAAATTTATTAAGAAAAATATTTTCGTAAAACAACTTTTTTAAATTAATGTTTAAATATTTATAACTTATAAAATAAAACATTAAATTAGATTTCAAATTTAACAGTAATATTAATCCTGCAGCGTTACGAATTATAATGGTGGAAAAACAAGTTCATTCAAAGAAGATAACATCTTAGTTCATAAATACGCATCGATTTCTTTATCGTTGGTTTAATTGAAAAACTCGTTGACATTTTTGGTTTGAGACGATAGAAAAAAAATATTTTCACGGTAATTAAATAACCACGATTTTATCACAATTATTTGCAAAAATATTTCGATAATAATAGTCATTTCAAAAAATTACCTAAATAAAGATAAAATAAAATTTTTTATTGATGGAACTTTTTTATAAAAAAAAATTTCACATCATTTTTCAAAAAAACAGTAATATGCTGATCAAATATAAACTTAGTTACTTATCTATTTTATTATAACACTTTTAAACAACAAATACCTCAAAAAAGTTATATTCGTTCAAAAATAAAAAAAATCAACTGACCATTTATATTATAACCTGAAAAATTACATCAGTATTTGGAAATATATGACCATTTGAAGAATCCATTTTTTTCCTCTTTTTTACAGAATCAACCTAAAGTTTAAATTATGTGGGAAAATCATTTATTATATGTGTACAGATTCGTAAAGATCGTTAAATTAGAATTTATCCACAATAATCATGGAAATCCGACAATGTTTTATCAAAAGAAAAATTTGAAAAGAAAGAAAGATTAAAAAAAAAATTTGAATTATTTTTGACACATAGAAACGTATATAAAAATACGGCAGGATTATCGTCCGAATTAATAATTTTTGACTATTCATCGATGTAAAAATTTTCATTGAAACTTGTTTTTAGGATTATCAAGAATTTTTTATTTGATATAATCTAAAACCAAAGAAATCTCTTGATATCAAAAAATAAAATATCAGTAAAGTAACATTACCTCTTGTATTCCAGACTTACTTTTAAGAACTGGTTCATCCAAAAAATTTTCTAGAACGGAAATCTGAAAGATTAATATTGATAGGAATAAGTTGACCATATTTATAAATAGTATATATCAAACTAACAAGAAATTCTCAATCTGCCTCATACATCTTGTTTCTCGCATTCCTCTGTTGATGGAATTAAGGTTAAATCTCCTTTTTTATTAACCTATCAACATAAATGGGAAATAGAAATGTAACATCCAAAAATTAAAAATCACATAATTGAAGAATTCTTGAATGAAAAATACCTTAGGTGTCAGCCCTTCAATAAATGGATTTGGAGTCACATAAAGTTTTTTTGGGCTGAAAACCTAATATTTCAGCTTAAAAAGAGGAAGGATTTAAATATGAACAATAAATGTAAAACGAAAAAAATTATCTAAAATCCACAAAATAATAACGAAATAAAAATTTTCAAATATCATAATTGATGAATTTCTTAAATATAATAACACCATCGCAAGTATATATCGTAGATATAAAATGCCAGAATAATAAATGATGCAATGATGTTTTAATGAAAAAAAATTTAAAAAAATGCTTCAATAAATTGACTTGATAACATTATTACAGAATAAAATAAATCGAATTTTGGTCAATAACGTGCATGTTTTTTGATCTAAATTCTAGGAAATGTTAGAAAGCGAGATAAAGATCGTTAACAGAAATAAATTGCAAGAGTAATAGAACTATGACAGGATTAAACAAATATAAAATAACATATTTATTACTTATCCATTTAATTTAAATATCTATTATATTTTAGTCATGAAAATTCTCAATAAAATCATTTATTTTAGTTAATGATTACTCTTAATAAGAAACCATTCCTTTAAATTTCAACTTCAGAAAATATTATGAGAAAGACTAAAAAATGCCAATCCATGAAAATTTTATTTTTTTTATATATACATGGTTTGAAGTCTATTTTTCAAGAAATACTCATTCAGTAAATCAGTTAAAATGGTAAATATTCCATAAATAACAAATTTTGAAAAATGATACGTGATGAATTGTTTTGTAGATATATAAAATTACTTAAATACGAATGTATTTCAGAGATAAATCCATAAAATATGTCCTTAATATGAATTAAATTTTTCATTCGAATAAAAATAAACATGCCCACTTTCAATTAATTTATGTTTTATTTAAGGGAGAGTTGTAAATACTAATGAAAGAAATGATTTCAACAATTAAAATAGTTAATGAAAATTCTATATCAGATTTTTTAGATAATATTTTCTATCAGCAGCTATAACAGAGATGAACTTAGCTTTAAAAATATTTTGAGTATATGTACCAATAAGTGAACATTTAAAAAAATCTACCATTTTCGGAAATGAAATGAATTAACTGAAAAATTTTGACAAAGGGATGTTTAATAAAGTTAATCATGTATAAGGTTAAGGTGGTCGGTTAAAATGTCAAAAATTACCATTGAACTTACTTCACTAAAAATAGTCGACAAAACAAAAATCCAAATCATTCAATCAGCTGCATAAAATAATTGAGATAATTATCACGCGAACCCTAACGGAATTTATACGTTTACTTAATCTTGTATTAAATAAATTACAATTTTTAACTATTCATAAAGGCATCGTTACGACGATTATTAAAAGCCAACCACACCTATAAACAAAGTACCTTTTTATTCAATCAAAGCTACTATTTGGTAAACGTAGTATTCCATGTTCAAAAGTGAGCAAGAATAATAAATTTTTAAGCTTCAATGAACGGATACAATTTAAGTATAAATCAATAATTCAATTAAGCACATCCTTTCATTATTAATAACTTTAACGTCAATGCTCAATAAAGCTGTCATCTTAATAATCTATAATTAATGGTTAGTAGTGACGTTAGGCATAGTTTAACATATTTAATGTTGAATATCATCAATTTTTCCAGAAAATGCAATCGCGAATGATTTTGGGACGTATTTACTTCCCCTAAATTAAAAAACGTTAAAATTAAACCCGATAATTACATTTTTAAAAATTTTTCCAACAATGAACTTGGATGAAATAAACAGGATAAATTTTTATCAAGAGTCAGAAAGGAAAAAGTTAGGCCTTTTACCAACTGGGAAAACACGTTCATAGAGTGTAAAAAACACTTAGACATAAAAAAATTCAAAAGAATGAGGGCTTTTATTTCAGATGTACACGTTTCTCCTGTAGAAAGGAAGTTAGTTTACAGGGATGTAATTTTACTGCAGTTAGTCTGCTTATTCCGAAAATCTTTAAAATAATTTATTTTTTATTAGCGACAATCAAAAATAACAATAGATTCTTTTTTAATTAAAAATTTAAAGCTAAAAGGTAGTTTTTGACTGGAAACAACCTCACAAGGATATAATGGCTGACGATTTCCTCTGAAATCCTGTTATTCTTGGAGGAAGTGGATGTGTGATGAAAATCGATGAGGCTTTGTTATTGCGACCGAAAGAAAACATTTGTCAGAGTAGTATCTAAAAAATAGATTTTTCGTTTGTACAAAGTTGATTCAAAGGTTGGATTTGTTGTGGCAATAGCTGACCGTTCAAGGGAGACAAAAAATCCAATAACTCGTCAACACATGTTGCCCGATTCTGTTATAATTAGTTTTATGTGGGAGTTGTACGAAACGTTCAAAGATATAAATTTCACTCATTAATCGGTTAACCACAACAAAAATTTTGTATACCAGGTTACATGTGCTACTACCAGCCATGTTGAAACAAACACACAAGGAACGATAGGGGAAGTATCGATCCACACTCGCTGATCATTTAATTTTTTTAATTTTTAGTCAACGTTTAAAAAAATCTTTTAGTTATTTTATTCAAAAAATCCTTTAAGCGTTTCCAAAATATGAATTTAGTTAAAACATTAATATTTTAATTAGTTTGTGATTAATTATGGGATTAAATTTTATCACTTTCTAATAAAAGGGAGAAACTAAAAAAGTGCCTGAATTTTTTTAATAGATTTATAAATTTTTGTCGAGTTAATTAAATTAAATTTCGACGAAGAGTTTTTTACTTGTTTTCACATAAAGGATGACGAATCTATAAAATTTTGGATTCAAACACAAATGACGAGGTTATATTTTTGTTTTAACTAATTATAAAAAAAGTCGTTGAATTTCACTATTGTCTACGATTCTTATATTTAGTAAAAAATCAGTATAAGCGTAAAATTTCACTTCTACGTAAGTCCAAAACACGAAGTGCTTTTGCCAAAAGCTCTAATTTATAATTGAATTTTCATTAACAAGAAGAAAAAAATTTCGATAGGATTCCACCATGAGAGTATTCTGAGGAAAAAAGGAAAAAAATTTCTTGAAAAAAACTCTTTTAAATGGTCAAATCGTGCAACCTGGCATTATCAACGACACCAAACTAATAATTTTTTAATGTTTATTCAACATTATTTTTTAACGATTAGTGTGATTTTTTCTTCAAAACTCAATAAATTTTTTGTGTTCGTTACCGTGTTTGAAATAATTATGCAAATCAGAATAATTTCTTCATTTTGCTTGATAAAGCACCTAATCAATAGAGACGGGCTTATACCAATAATTTTTTAAAGTGTTGATATCAAATCGTTTTTTAGAAAATAATAAAACAACATTATTTCTGTATTAAAACATTATCGAGGTTAATGATATTGTTTCATTCATAGTTTCATAAGTAAGTCTCGCATGTGGGACTTTCTGGGGTAGTTGTCGAGATATTTTCGTGTTTTTAAGTTCTCGATGAATTTAAAACTTGGGCAATTTTTAAGAAAACATACCTTTCACACAAACCCGTGTCAGTCGATTTCCGCCACAACAAATATTTCGGATTTTGGTTTACAGCCATGATTTATTGCTTCTTTTTATTCATACTGTCTGATACAACTCCTTAAAAGGTGAGATTCTCCTTATTAGAAGAGTTAATTTTATTTAAACAGGAATTTAATGAGGTTTCTCCTGTTTCGGTTTTTTCAATAGATTCCTTTCTTTTGATTTAAACAACATGATTTGGTTGAATGAGGATACATCCAAAAAGACATGTATGCTCACTTCTTCTTTTGATTCTACCTTAAATAAACGTACAAAAATTATGAAAGTAATGAAATTTTTTTATTTTGAACGCGTTTGTATGGTTTTGTTCATCATAAATGGATAACCCTGTCATGGTAAAAATAGAATTTAATTTAATCATAACGGAAATTAAAAATAGGAACGGATGAATTTTTACTGTCAAGAACTTCTGGAGAATATTAATATTTCGCTTTGAAATAATGGTAAGTAGAGGAAGTAAATGATAATTTATCGAGTAAATCTAACATAATTAAATATTTATTAGCTTTTCAATTTTTTTATAAATCGATAATAAAACTATATTTTTTAATTTTTCTTTCTAATAAATCACGTTCTCGAGTTCATCTCAAAAACCCGAAAATTCAATCTTTTGTTATCTGATTATATTCAGCATACAAAAATAAAATTTTGAAAATAAAAGTGTAGTGAGACTTTGAGGTGTTGAAATAACAAATTTAATGTTATGGAATCATAAACTAATTTAAATATTCCTGACTCAAATCCGACGATAAAAAGTTATTTTAGTTCAGTTCTATTCTTAAAACGTTAAAATTAGTAATTTCTGAAACAAGAAAGATTCAAAAGAGAAGATTAAACTTCAGCTGATTTATAATACATTTTTATTGTGAACGAGAAACAGTATTTTTATTTAAAATGTAATTAAACTGGAGGAATCAGAATAGCTGACGTTTAAACACAATATTATATTGAAGATAAGTTTTTACGTGAAAATGTATGCTCTTCATGTTGGCCAAAATCACCTATCCCGGATTCATATCAAATGATATGAAATTTACAAATTTTAAACAATAATTAAAATAAAAATGAGAATTATATAATTTTTAAATATTTAGTATTCATTTGATACGATTAATGGAGTAATGATCTTAATTTGGTATTCATCGCATCCACCGAGCCCAGATAATTTTTGATTTTTATAGGTTTTTCTGAATTATATTTTGTCTATGAAAAATATCTCTTGGTAATTGATACAAATTAATACTTTTATGAAAGTGTTAAAGCCCATAGATAGATTTGAATTATTTCTTAACGTTATATTTCTGATGACTTCAATCGATAATTTCAACTAAAATTTTTCGATAAAAGCGGGAATATAAATCTAATGGTTTAATTAAATCAAGAGGCTCGCAGTTTACATTTTCCTTTCTACGATAATAATGGTTTATCCTTCATTCTTAAAATCATTGATTTGCTCATGTCAATTAAATTACTCGATTTATTCGAAACATGCAAAAGAATACAATTATTGATTCTCGCATAAAATGCAATAGTGTGCATAATATTTTTAGTTTTTACTGTTTGTTTGTTGAAAATTAACCTTTATATGAATAATTCCAATGAAAATATATTTATTCCAAGTGCAAACTCAAAATTCTCTCATTTAAGATACTTTATATAAATTATGAATGTATTTTTCTCAATGTTAACCTAAGAACAAATATTCGGTTTGTCGAATTCTATAAAACTTAATTTTAAACCTTCTGAAGTCCCTCAAACTCTTGTTCTAACCAAGAGGATAAAGGATTAAAGTAAAATCGTCAAGACCATATACCTTATGTAAATTTCAATTTTTAAACTTCTAATTTTGTTTCTGGCATTAGATTAGGAATATTGAGTAAAATTCTTAAATTATGCAGTAAACATTTTTGTCAAGAGATATCAGTTAGAATAACAACAAATTATTTTGTAAATACGTTGACATGAGTTTTTAAAAATGACTACATTGGTTTCAATGTTTTGCACGAGATCGTGCAAGAGAATGTGAGAGCAAACTCTACTCTATTAAAAAGAATACTTAAGACAAGTACATGAATTCGCGTTTTGCCAAAGTAAAAATTACTCGACAACTAGAGAACACGTATCAAACGGAGCTGAGAAACCTCGCCAGATTATTTGTAACAGTAAAAATGAAGTTAAATATGATACAACGAATATTTTGTCAAAGTTACAGTACAATATCATTTTAATTCGAATCGAACGATGCTGATTAATAACCATAGTTCATATCAGTTCAAATACACTTTAACTCGTGTTTTCAGATATTAAATACAAGATTTAAAATAATCACGAGGAAGGCTCAGATTTTTGTGAGAAAAACCTTTTAATATTCCTTAACTTAAGAAAGCCTTCAGCTATTACAACAGGATTAAATGCTGCTTTTGTTAGGCCACAAATTTATGCTTGAGTTATTTCTGCAGTTAATTTTTATTCAAATTTTGAGTGTTGTTGACCAAAGTCAATTTTTATTAGAGTTATCTCTATATGATCTCTTGAATCTAAAATTTTAAGATTTTAAATTATTTATCCATAAAATTAATTGGTTGATCACCCAGTATTAACCAAGGGAAGGCGTTCTTGTAAATTTCACTATTACGATAGTTTATTTGTATTTTTAGTTTGAATTGTGATTTTAGCATCGAATAAAATAAAGAGTAAATTGTAAAACTATACCTGTTAACCATGGTATGATTATATTTCAAACATATGTTTTAAAATTTTCGAACGTTTAATTTGAGAGGTAGCAACATGAGAGATGGAATATGCATACAATCGATAAGAAAGAAAGCCATTATGATTTTTCAAGATAGGTTCGGAATGTCAATGCGTTATCTCCTCACAAAATATCTAAAAGTAGTGTAGGTTCGCTCGCAGCCTTTCTCTAACAAACAACTCAATTAAAAGTAGCCTTACACATACCCGTCGTATTCTGCAAGAGTTCAGTCGCTAAACTAGACACTTATTAAACTTTTTATTTTTAGGACCCGAGAGAAAAAGAAATGAATATAATTAACAAAGAAAAGCTCGAAGTCAGGTTTTCAGAAAGTCAAAACGTGTTCAACGAATTTTACTTCTTAACGCTCTTGCCATGTAATATTTGTGGTATCATAGTCACATTCTACATTCAGTATCTCGTTAGCAAAAGAAAAAAAGGTTTCAGATTAATTTATATTTTTATCTTTGCATTCCTCTTAATTTCTAGAAAGTGAGGCAATTTTGTTACTAAAACGAATTACAATGTTAGTGTGGAGTCTTTAGTGTTTTAAAACTAAATTTATTAATTTTTCATAAAAAATAGATTTCGTAACTTTTTCCTTAGTTTTTATTTGATTCATAAAATATCATATAATTGTATTTTCAAATAGTGTATTTAAAATATGAATCGTTAAATTATTGTTTAATAGATTTTAAAATATTAAAGAAATCAATAAACTTTGGATGGTCAACGAGTATTAAATGTTATCAAAGATATTTTAATTAATTTTGAAAACAAGATATGTTTTAAATGTCATGGAGAATAAAATGAGATCATTAATATTAATAATTCTTCAAATGAACAAATAGTTTCTCTTCCCTATGAATTTACTAATACAACCCACAAAGTTGTAGAAATAAATTAATAGTTGAATATTTAGATTCTTTAACACATAATTTGATCTTCAGTGGTGATTGACATTTAAGTATCAATAATCACATAATTGAAGATAAATAAGGTTACAAATGATATTTATAACTCAAGCGTTGCCTTTTAAACTTACCTCAAATTTAGATTATCTTAAAATTTTTGAACATACGTAACGCCAATTCATGGTAGTTTTGATCAAAATACTCCCTTATGATGTTTTTAGTAGTTTTTGAAATAAATTTATGCCAAATTTAATTTTGAAATTATTTATGGCTTAAGAAAATATAACTCACAATTTCAGCATAAGTTACCAAAACATGACATGACGTTACCTAAAGAGAACAAATAAAAATTCAAATATGTGAAATTACAAAGTGTATAAAGATAAGAATGATTCATATCTGCTTTATGTTTTGATACAACATACCAAGTGGTCACTAAAAATTTTGACAAAAATTCTTGACATTCAAACAACATATTAATTAAACATGACCAAATCACATACATGGATCGAAATGCCAAATTTATGTTTTTAATGCTCTGAGCAATATTTACATTTAAAATATATGTGTTTCCTTTATCAGTGTTTATTTCGAACTTATTTCATTTTTGACTACTTTATAGACTTAGGAACAAAATAAACAAACGTGACAATTTTTTTGAAATAAAAAAAATTATGAAAAAGTATGATGAAAATATAAAAAAACAATCACATATCAATCGAATTAATTAATTAAAAATACAATGCGCATACTATATGAAATAAACACCCAAATGTAGAACGAATTTCATTCAGCATCATTCCGTTCACCTAACCTTTAAAGAAATGTATAAAAACCATAAAATTGACAGATCTAAGGAATAACGATTTAATATCACACCATATACTTTTATTATGTCAATTAAAACATTGATTCCTCAATGAGAGGGTCAAGGCTTACACCTAATAAGAAAAACAAATTTTGAAAATAAATACACATTACATCTCGAGTAAATGTCATGAGTAAAATTTAATTCTAGCGGAAGCATATAACATGAGTGTAATTTTATAATGTAAAAAATAATTGAAAGATTAATCATTTTAAATAAATAAAAGGATATTCTAGTATTCGACTATATGCGAAAATTTTAAACATGACTCAGAAATCATTCGAAAATTATGAAAAGGAAAGGATTTAACTTTGATATTGTCAGCGACAGAACTTCAATTTATTCTTGAAACTTTAAATTTTAAAACAACTAGACTCTCAAATATTCAGAAAACTCTTTTGGATGTTTGAAACAATTCAAATTGTAAACTTAAAATTAATAACAATAACGCCTTCTTTGATCACTAAATAAATGAAGAATCGGTAGTTATTAATATTTATTCTCAATGCTCACTGATTGTTTGAAATTTACAGAATTTATAAATTAATTTTTTCAAAGCTCAAAAAGGAAGATATTTAAATTTTGTCTAATTTTAACCATTAAATAGAAGAAATTATCTCATTTTACTTTTATAATATAAGGTAACAACGAAATGTTCATAAATTTTCATTTTTCAAACCTGATAATTTTTTGAAACAATTTATGATTCAAATTCTGTTTTTGTCTGTCACGTCAAATTATAACATTTTTACTATAGTAATTGAAGATTTTCGTGTCAATAAGTGATAGTAAGAATATTTTTCTCTCGATGTTCTGTTTTAACAAAATATTAAGACACATCGAATTTAACAAAATTGCATTTTCAGGCATTCTTTGATTCTTAGAAAGCTGAATAAATAATCATAAAGTAAGCTTTTACGATATTAGTTTTGCTTCTATAATATACTTAACCCCACTTTCGAAGTATTTTAAAAGTCTTTTCCGCTATCGAAACGCCAATTATAGAAATCTATAAAAATTGACATATCGCTCATAAAAATGAATCAACTCATTCTGTCAATGAAAAATCCAATCACCCTCATACTTGTTGATTTGTATAAATTTTAAATTTAAAAACCTATATATAATAAAAAGTGTTGAAATTTCTTTTCTTTTATTTTAATCTAGATATAAGACTCAACAGTTTGATGAATAGAAAAATGACAGTAACAACATGCTTAGATCGACAAATGTGTGGTCCCGATTTTTAACGATAATTAACTATATAATGTCAATTACTGGGGAGGTAGGACATGAAAAATTAAGCCAAAATTATGATTTAATTTTACAAGATAAACCTTGTTTAGTTGAATACAAAATATTTAATTAGTGGTTTGTTAGAGTAAGTACAGTCATATTTAGATATTTTTCACAGTGAGTTACGATGTATGGAGCCACCTAGTGCAATTTTAACTGCTGAATTTCTACGTCTTTTGGCGTATGACTTAAAATAGACTTGAATGTCCACACGAATCTTAACTTTTTTTCCATATTAGCATTCATCAAGTCCTCTGCCGCCTCAGGCGGTCTTACATTCTATACATTGACTCATTTGGAAGCAAAATGAGAACAAATAAAAAGCAATTTAAAACAGCGAGATTTATATGATATGAAGTACCTAAAATTGACAACGTGTCATAAAGATATTCAAGCTAACCAATATTTTAGTATTTGACTGATTAAAACACCAAATATAATTCCCGTTTGTAGAATTTACTGTGCAAGATTAACAGAAAGACTCCTGAACTACAAATTTTACATTTTTTGCTCATAGAGATAAGTTTTTTAAATGTACAAGCAAGCAACATTCTGGGTTTTCGATAAATATAAAAAAAATTACAAATTTAAATCGTTCATCAGGAACATTTATCAAGATTCCTGTGAATTTAACCGTGGTCTCCTAATGAAGGTTAAAATTTTTTTGTCTTGATCGATTCTATCATTACAACTATTTAAATGGAATAGTTTACAAAAATTTAGAAAGGTGAGCATGTGTGGGAATTAGAAGCATAAATGGAAAATTTTATGATTTTTTGTTACTTTACTTTGTTCTGTTCTCATTACTTCATTTTAGTCGTTTAAGCTTGCGCGAATGATGTGAAGGAATATAAATGTAGCCAGCCATAACAGTTTTATGTCAAACAGAGAAAAATTCTGAATTTCTAAAATTTTTCCAATTATTTTAAAAAGAATATTCTCTTGGGTAGAAGTGAGTGAAAGTTATCCTAGGAATGCATTTAGAATAATTTACCTTGACAAGAACCCTCAGTAGCTTTATCAAATAAACTAGCAAAGAGAAAACATATGAATACTTTGAGTGAAGAGGAATAACGTCAAATGAAAAACTAAAAGAGTTTCCATCGATGTCTAGCAACAAGAAATAACAATAAAAAATAGCATATTCAATGGTTTAGCAATCAATTTAATGTATTGTAAAATTTATCGAATTACTTTAAAAAGAAATAGTTTTTTCTTTAAAATTTTAAATCACTTTTGGCGCAGGCGTTCCTTACCTGGATATGTTGCCGATAGAAGATTCTGCGTAGTCGTATCATCTAATGATAAGAATCTTTAAAAGTAGACGGGATGTTTCGAGCATAAGTTTAATTTTAGCGGGTATGACTAATTAAGACTTTTTTTATCCTTGCCATAAATTTTGATTTAAATGACAAGTTTGTATTATAGAATTAGGATACGATGATTCAAAAAATTAATCATTCCTGAAGTTAACTAAAGCGCACTTGTAGACTTAGCGTGTAATTATGATAAAAAATGTTTTACCTTTGCGAAAATGGAATGATTCGGATAGCCATAAATATAAATGGAAAAACTTCCTTGAGTGACTTCTAACGTTAACGCTGTAAAATCGTTGGAGCTTTCATAAACATATAGATAACTGAACCTACGAGAGATTTTTAAGAGAAGAATTAAAAGTAAAAAAGTTGAATCTCAATGACTTTGAATTTTAAAATAGTCAACCAGAGTCATGCTTATGGCCTAATGCGTTCTTTTTAAAAAAAATTATATTATGTTTAATTTTAACTTAGTTATCCCCAGAAGAGAAAAGAAGAAATCAACTCGTTTTTAAGGTCTAAAATGACACAAATAGCCTTTCTCTATCTTTTCTTATTTTATGCGTATTCAAGTGTTAAAGTGCGGTGGTGCGTGTAGCGAGAAAGTACGAGCTAGAGTATTACAAAACGATAATTTTCATTTGTAAAATCTAAAAAACTTTTCTTTACTTATCCATTTTATCAAATACACATAAAACTGTTTTTATGTATCTAAATTTATAATTGTTTGTATAAAAAAAATATTTCAGTTACGACAAATAACGAAGTTAAATCGTTAATCCCGAATACTTAAATTGTTTGATAATTTATATGACAAAGTTTGACCTGTTTTAAAATCACTCTCATGAAGAATAGAAGTTATAAGTTTGAAAGCAAAGGGATCGTTCAAGGAGCGTTTCCAAAAATTGCTAAACCTATACCAGATTAGAGTTAACACAGATGAACAAATAACTTGATTTTTTAATTAATAATGATTAAAAAATATTTATAACTTTTGGTATATGAATGGACTCATTTGAAGTCAAACCATAGACCTATAGACGCTTAGCGGGGATCATTCCACAAGAACATCTATAACTGCACTCAACCATAGACATGCCGATAAATACTACACTTATCCCTTGGGAAAAGATCAAACGAATATCAACTTTGGCGAACTTCGCGCAAATTGTTGAAAAAAATTCCCCGGATGGAGTTGAACCGACCTTGTATATAATTTTATATCACAAAAACATTATTTAAATTTGAAAAAATTTTCAAAAATGAAGAAAATAGAATAAGCGTAATAGTTTCTATTCAATATTTATGCATATGAATGGACAACTTGTTATGTTTGGTCGTACACCAGATAACAAAACTACTTGGAGATAATAAAAAATATTTTTAGATTTGGGAACCACAACATCTGTCATTTTGACGAAATAATATCCTCTCATAAGACATTTTCCAACGAATATGTACGAATCGTCTGTCTTACAAAAAATGTCTATTGACTCTATTGATTCCTGGTAGAGCTTCTCGATAATTATATCCCATGTAAGAGTAAATGAAATTTCAAGCGTATTTTTTACACTCTTTCGCAAATTATGAATTTCTATATTCGTGATTTTAATTGAATCCCATTGAGGATCTAGGTCTTCAATATGATGAATCTGATAGAAAGTAAAACTACTGATAATTCCCCGAGTAAAAGTACAATTCTTTCAGGCTGGGCAAGTATAGGTTTGTTTAGAAGGTTTTTAACCGGGATTAAAATTAAATTAATTTCTTCAACTAAACAATAGGCTTCAATATAATCCATAACGATGAAGTATCTATAGTTTAGAAAATAAACGAGTACAGCCGAGACCAACTAGGATCAAAGTCTAAACCACCCTCGAAGAGATAACGAAGTTGGGAATCCTGGTTAAAAGTAAACACATCAAATTTCGGGTCAATTTCCCTGATTATAGATTCAGCATCTCTGCTGTTGTCATGATCAAATAATGTTGAACTGACTTACTTTCAATGTAAATTCGGCGCTTGTCATCTTGGAAAACCAGTTCGAGTGCAAAACATAAATCATCCCGTTCTTGACTGATTTTGGAAACAAAATTAATCACATAGGTGTGAGGAAGGGTAATGCGCGTTGAAAACAACCTATTAGGTGTAAAATATATACTTTATTCGTAAAATTTTTTTGAAAATAGTCTTAGTTGGACTGATTTGAAAATCTACACCAAGACACGATCCCCCAATATACGACGACTCATAACTTACACTCGATTTGAATAAAAGGAGACCAATTTCGGAACAATCATCAAAATCCTGGTAGAAAGGTTGGATCTGTTGAAGAGCTACATTTAAAAACGGCTTCGATTTGGAAATCTATCATCAACTTATGACTAACCTTTCCAAATAATGAAAAAGAAGTTCCTTTGCCAATGCAGAAGTTTGTTTTGAAAGGAAAGTTTTCAACGCGCGAAATATAATGCGGCGAAATACTTTTCCAGAATTCGTTAAAAACGTTGAAATAATTTTGATGGCCAAATTTCTGGTAAAAATAACCAACCGTAAATAAAGCTATAGACATTTTATTTTCGACTAAGTATTTGAATTTCTTATTATCATCAAAGTTTAACTTTTTCGTTTTGAGCCATAAAGACTGCGTAAGAATAAAAATAGTCCCTTCGGTAGAGATCTATCCCAACAAAAACTTGATCATATAATCGATTTGGTGAAACAAACTTCTTCATTTTTTCTATATTTTTAGAATTCCAATTGTAGTTTGTGAAAAAAGCGCTAGAGTAATTAAAAAAGCCCTGAGTAATAACACAAATAATACATGTTGTTTTCATCCACTTCGTTTCGTTGTATTAAACTTCCATCGGTGTTGATGCTATCGTACCAGATCACGAGGCGCCGTGGATTGTGTTTTGTTAACTTTTCCCGAAGTTTCCCGAGGAATTGTAGAAGTACGTGTACAAATGCAGGCTATTTAAAGAAAAAACATACATGCACCTGAGTCTCGAAATTAATTAGATAACCGTCGAATTGATAGAAAGAACAAAGTCTGCAAAGTTGTTCGATAGTTCTCTCGAAATTTTTTTCGGATAGTAGTTCATATAAAATTTTGTTGCTACCATAGCCCTCAACGTCAATGGTTGCTAAAACCAAGGATCCATTTCGGTGCGCCGCGACTCGCCACGTGAAAGGCGGAATGGAAAGTAAGTGGTGTGTAAAATAAATGAATACTTCGATGTTTTTCCAGTACCAAAAATTAAAGCCGTCAAAATTTTCCGTTCCTTGGTCAAATCGGTCATCTAAATACCCGTTCATCATGTCGTGACACACTAAAGTACGTGGATTTTTCGCCAATATTTTACTTTTCAAATTGATGAAACTTTGTCGTTGGATTGTGAATTTTCCAGGAGTCCACGACAATAACTCGATCGCATTGTTTATCGGAGAAGAAATCGGGTCATCGAAATCACTCATGGTATCTTTTTATGTTAATGAATGGTAAATAAGATCAAATCGGTTAATTACTAGGCATGTCAAAATGCGCATCTTATGAACTAGTTTAAAATCAATGTTTGAAATAAGTGTTTATGTAACACAACAAAAATAAATCTAAAATAATTATCCCTGAAATAATATGCTCAGAAATTAGACTGGGAGTAAACTGAGAATTCAAAAAATAAGTAAAAATCTTTAAATATATTGTTAACTTCAAAAAGTGTCAAGTTCGTGCTTAAAGTAGTTCGTATTGTAAGCATTTATTATTATCCTGGTTCTCTCGACAATCTTTTAAATTTTTAATATTTATGTTATTTTTATTCGAAAATTTAAGATATTTGTTATAACATCTTTTTCTTAACTTTGGCACTTATATTTCTTAGATTAATCTTCGTATTTACAAATTACTTTTTATTTAGACAAAAACAAGTAATTTTGGGTTTTCACTTATAACTATGGTTGATCAAAGAATTTTGAAAGATATTAAGTAGAGATTCTGTGTTATGAGAAGATGTAAGTTTATATGTTCTGCGCAGGTCTAAAAGTGGGCCGTTCTTTTTTAATTTTTTTACATTCTCAATGGGACTGACGATTATGAATAACTACAAAATAAAAATCAATTTTAACCATATCTTGACTAATTAATGTGCAATATTCATCGGAAACAAGATTAGATTTACAGATTTGCCTGTGTACTAAATATTCTCGAATGAGATTAATATTATAAACAAGCTCTTTATCTTGAATCCTCAATAATACTCATAAGTCCTTATTCATGTTTAGCGTCATCTTACAATATCTTTATATTTCAGATTAGAGTTTACTGTCTTAATTTGTTGATATTTTTGAAATTTGAACCAAACAATATTAAACAACATTGACAGCCTCTTATTTTTAATATTATTTAGTTATTTGTTTGTATTGAATATGATATAGTTACAATTGTTTACAAAGGCATGCGTAGATGTTAATAAACTTGAATTCATAATCGGTACATTAAGTCGTTAGTTCTCGTTTTCTTTTTAACATTTATCCTCTTTTCACCTATAAATCAGTTTTTAACTTTATTCGAAAAAATAAAAATTGAATTAACTTACAAGCTTGTCGGATCAGAATATACTCATATTATTTTTTGATTGTTTTTGATATTGTTAAAGAATAGACAATTATAAAGTTCGAATTTTCAGACGATTGTGAATAAAATCCAGATATCCTTTTATTTATCTTGGTTTGGTTTGATAAATTCAACACCATTGACATTTTATTAAGAATTTTGACTCACTTTTTCCAGACCACGCTATTCATACTATATATTCAGCTTTTAATGAATTCTTAAAATAATGATTCCGAAAAATGTCTTTATTAAACTTCGTACACTTGTCTTCATTATCCGAAATCAACTTAGACAATACATATACCTGTAGCTAACATTATAAGATTACAATTGACATTGAAAATTTTATCTTGAAATCAGAATAAAACATGACATTCCTCATTTGTTCAATTAAAAAAATGTAATTCATGAAACCTATGTTGACGATTGTGAAAGATTTAATTTTATTAAAATACGTTTTTATTTTTTATTGTAACTATTGCATGTAATAAAATTTTAACCGGTAATGATCAAGTCGGCTTGATCTTATTAACAAAACATAATTTTAACGCTTGCGAAGTAGTATTATTAATGGTAAAAATTTTAAATGTCTCCAAAAATAAAATTTATTTCACTTCAATGATGTTCTGATTTAAATTTAGGGAATAGAGTTTTTAACAATGATTTGTTATTATGCAAATTGAGAGCTCAATAAAAATAAACAATTTACATCGTTACAGCCACTAGTTTACTAATGGTTTTTAGGTATGTATTTCACTATCTCTATCCACGAAGTTGTGATACAATGTTAATGTAGACTTAAATATTCAACCTAGTTTATAGTTTAAAAAGTTACCAAAATGTATCAAATGAGGAGTTAAATATTATTAGCTTATACATTTATACTTGAAGACCTTGTTTTTCATTGGCTAATCGAAAGTTATCTTTGGTCTAACCATAAAACTTTCTAAGTTAAATTTTCTTTGACTGATCTATTTGTGTAATATTTTCATGTCAAAAAATTTTCCTTTTTAATTTTGGCAATTCTAATAGATGCGAAAACAGCTTACGTTCTGTTTGAAAAAAACATCAGAAAACGCCTATTTAATAGGTTAACCGATCAATGACCTTTCTCTGCTTACTGGCTGACTCATGAAACATCACCGCTGTTGTCCCCTTTTTATCTTGTATTTGCCCAAAAATGAGTTTATAAGTATTATTAATCGAGAGACTTTTGTCAGGAAACAAATAACCTTACAAACCGATCAATATCTTTTTACATTTATCTCACAAATTATTTTCACATTGCTAGGCATGAATTATTTAATAAATTCGGTCAAGTAAATGCAATTTTGCAAGTTTTTATTTTAAAATTTTAAATAAACCATTTTTGCGACCTCTATTTGGCTTATTTTGATTCAAGAAAACGTCAGAAAATATTGTTCTCTCCACGTTTCAGCTATTGTTTCATTACTTTCGATAAAGACGATATAAAAGTCTTTAGTATCTTGTTTTCTATGTCTACCATATTATTATGAAATGAAATCGTTACGTTAAGCTGAAATAATGTTTGTTTTGTTGAGAAAGTATTAGTCAAGCCTACCAGGGATTCGTAAGAAGAGATTAAAGGACTATTACGGGCTCTATGAGTAAAGCTCTACTTACTCTTCCCTTTTTCAGTTCTTTACCGTCTTTCTTGACCCCTCATAGTGCCGGGAAGAGTTTAACTCTCCGCAATAAAAACCTTACACTCTCTTCGTACCATTAGGGCAACAAAACTGTTGAGAAAATATTTTTACAAATTTAGTAAGTAGCGCATGTGTATTATTTTATAATGGTACGTGCTTGCTTTTGATAAACCGATGCTTAAAAGGTATTTCTGACCTAGCTTGCAACAAACCAAATGTATATTTTGCAAAAAATAAACAGTCATATTCACGAAAACTACGTTTAAATAAAAATAGCATTGCTAACTGACCACAGAACAAGGGAAGAAGGATAGTATGAAAATGTAGATGTTCAAACATTTTAATTCCAGAAAATTTATATTTTTAGCAATCATCATGAAATAATAATAATCGACCCATGATTATAATGTTGAGAGTTGATAATTAAAGATGGTAAAAAGATGGGTTTAAAAATTTGAAAATAAATTTTTGACACTGGGTTTTTTCCTTTTTATAACTCTGTTTAAGATTATTTTTATAAAATGAATTTTATTTTCAATAACTTCTTGAAAGAATTTTTTCAAAATTAGTGGCATCGATATCAATTACGTACTTAGCATGTATTCTAATTCGATTTAGAGTCCGATTTAAAAAAGCTAATAATTTACTTGGAGACAGTATATACAATATGATGACCTTTTATACGAAGGTTTTTATGAGATAGAATCAAAAAAATTTTATTAAAAAATATAACTTTCATTCGTTTACATGATACATTATCCAAAAAGTTGGGATTTTATGGTTCAGATCTTTAAAATTTATAAAAACCCGAACGCCCTTCCTAGGGTATTGTTTAACCTGTTTCAGTGAAGTATTTGTTCTCAAAAAATATTCAAAATTTTACGATAATGTCCTTCTATTCTTAATTTTTGTTGAACAAAAAAAATCAGCTTTGATAGACAAGAACATTAGAATTTACGAAGAAAAATGCATTATTTTACTTTCATGATCATGGACCAGGCTACTTAAAATGTCAAATTTAACGAAAAATCTTGAATTGAACTGAATATGTGTCTCCTTAAGTTATATATTTGTTTATGATTGAAATATTCAACCATGGATTTTGAATAACCTCGCG
Organism: Neodontobutis hainanensis; assembly: GCA_024349245.1. NCBI lineage: Eukaryota > Metazoa > Chordata > Actinopteri > Gobiiformes > Odontobutidae > Neodontobutis > Neodontobutis hainanensis. Next base: position 144,344 of record JALDNG010000866.1, read on the forward strand.
GATGTGCGTCAACTTTTCATAACTATAAGTAAAAATACCTTAAAGAATATCAAGTAAAGTTGAGTCTTTTCAGATAATTTAATAGTATGAGGAAAGTTTGCTTTATCATCGATAGAATAACCAGAGGTCAGTCTCCAAATAATAGATCATCAGTCAGTATCGAATTTACAATTTTTCCTATTTGTTATCAGATGTATGAAATTTGGTAAACCGGAAATAGTTCTACACCCATCACAATCATACAGAGATTTCTTATCATTGGCATGAAAATTCATTCAGATAATCTGAACTTCATTCATAAATTCTCTCATTTTATATTTGTTTGAAAAAATGAAGTCTTCTATTGAAACTATTAACCAGAATACCTTCGTACACAATCGATATTAATGACGAAAATTGCTCAAATACGTCTAAATATATTTTAGTGAGTTTGTATGGAATGTAATTTTCGTAAAAGATTCATTTTCAAGAATTTGTTGTTTATTTCCATATATATTTTCTAAAATAGAAGCGCGAAAATATTTTGTACGATTTTCTAAAAATTTGTTAAACTTGAAATTATCTACATCATGACAAGATTCACCATTCATGTGTTTGAATGAAATTTGTGATTAATGCATTCTGGATTCTGCGTATAATAACTATTCGTTTTCTTAGTGTGGTGTTATTTCAACATATAACCGTATAACTACAAACAAAAAGCTTTTTAAATTATATCAGTTTTTCCTTGAAAATAAATATTTTGGTAGATACCGTTCTTATGACACTTATCTAACCAAAAGATCAATTAATTGTTTTCAAAATTTGCATTCCTTCTGGAGAAATTGGTCGCATCAATGGTCGTATTATTTTCATATCTTATATGGGCACAGAGTATGATGAAAAGTCGTATTTTTCTGATTTCATGATTCTTTTAATTTTATGAATTTAAAAACTAATCATTTTCGGGAAAAATTAATATTCTTTCCTTTATATTATGAACGACAAAGAACAGTATTAAGAGTGATGGTCTCTTTGAAGTATTTTATTTTCTATTAGAAATTGTGATGCTAAAAATTTATCAAGCAGACCTATTATGTTATCAACTCAACAATTTATCTTATTGAATTAATTTTCTCAATAACTTATAATTTAGATGTTTTTCTGGATTATTTCGGACAGATAACGTTAAAGCCTTTTTAAACATAAAAGTACAATTTTTCAGCCGAAATTAATCTTCAAGGCAACGATTCTTTAAAGCATATAAATAAATAAATATATATATATAAGTAGTAAGCAGTCTAAGCTTCATAAATCCTCCTCAAGATAAGCTAGTAGGATTGTTTAACTAGACGTACAATAAAAATGAATAATAGTTTGTTTAGGTATTCATGAAAAATGCGTTTTTTACTTACTATTAACCAAATGTCTGAGAAGAAACCGTCTGTTAAAAAAGAAAGCAAAAAAAATATTTTCGCAATATTATTTCCACTTTTTGGTACAAGTACTTGAATCTATTATTTTTAACATTTAATGTAATCTTTTAGTAAATCGAATAAATTAACAAAAATAATTTTTGTTCTAATATTTGTATTATAACCTTGAAGTTTCATAATTATAAACTGTGTTCAAAATAATCAATTCCATAAGGGGTAAGGTCACCCCAAACAGCCATGGAAACTGTGAGGTCTTAGAGAGAGGGAGTACTACACTACAGACACCTAATATTACAATAAATAATCTGTGCACCGGTAATAAACCGCAAAAACTACGTCATAGACTCACAGGCATCTCTTGAAAGCCAACTGGATAGGTTTGACTCGTTCATGCCACAAATAAATGTCATAATTTTCGTACCCAGATACCAGAAAAATTTATCTTATTCATAATTCCACAATATTATTTTTATATTCAGGTTATGTATCTTAACTTATAAATATGTAAATTTGTTTTTATCTTATCACGACTTATTTTATATTCAGATTTATATGGATTTGGCAGTTAAAGAAAAAATTAACTGTAGTTTGTGATTTTAAAATATCATAAAATTGGAAGAAAATTATAAAACGAGTCATTAAATGACTCAAATTAAGCCCGAATAAGACGTTAAACTTTATCTCTTATTTAACTATGTGAAATAAATCAGCTTTAACTGATAAAAAAAATTTTGACCAAAAGTTGTATCAACAATATCGAGGAAAAAATCACGAATTACAAAATATAAATGAAAAGATCTCAATCTTTTAGTTTCTTCTTTGAGTTAAAATTAACCAGTTACTTAATTATTCATATAACTCTCAAAAAAATGATAACAAGAAAACATAAAAGAAAGTTCAAATAAAAGTTTTATACAACGGCGAGAAAGGTTTTGCTGTCAAAAATCAATAAACTACGACCTATTTACCGAACTTACTTAAATGATAAAACCTAGGATTAAAATACTCATTGGATAGTAGAATCGAATCGAAAAATAAGTTATATACTTGCTGAGATCCTTAATGGCAGAAAACGATCCTATAATCGATATAAAAACGTTCACTTAATTTTTTATTTTGGCATTCATAAATTTTCTTTCAGCATTCAATCCCAGAAATTTCTATTGTTTGAAAACACAGATTTTAAAATCTAAGAGATAAACTAACCAATCAAATGTTCTGTGACAGAGTAACCCACAAAATATCAGATGTTTATGACCCTTTAAAAATTTTAAAATGTCAAATACATGACCTCACCATCTATCAATAAATTATAAATTATTTCATTCATATGAAATTCTATCAAAAGAATTTTTTGAAAATACAATTTTGATTTTGGTTTATTTTGACGGATATCAGTCATTCTTGTCTCAAAATACGTATACGTCTAATTCATCGATGGCCAATTTAATTATCTAATGTTAGAAATATTTTACCAAATTAAAAAAAATGTCAAAATCAAAATATATTTTAACAAATTAAGAAACGTAGAAACAAAAAACAAAATATCTTATTAATGTGTCAAGTTTAAATTCCTAGCTTTTATATCGTTCGATGATAAAATAAAAATTCAGTTGCTTAAAAACTCATCAATTTACCTCGAATGTTTCTCTTTCATGAGAACCCTAATTAGAATCAAAAAAATTTACTTCAACGAAATTGTTAGTTGCAAACTGTACAATGTTTAGAAAAATAAAAAAAAATGAATGTTGTTGCAATTTTTTTATTTAAAGTATGAGTTATATTTCATTAAATTAAACATATATCGAGCGATAAAAATAAAATTAACTTTATGAACTGAAATGCAAAAATTAACAATAATTTTAACAAACCTCAACCACGTTACTCAAACATTTTGTCTTATTCAATAAATAAAATTACCAACTTATCGAAGTCGTCGCGATGGCTGTTAAAATTCTATTATACGTTAAAAAAGTTAATTTATAAAAGACGGGAATAAAATGAAAAATGCTGGATGTTGATTATTTATGCTTTTCGTAAAATCTAAATTTGAGAAAATAAGCTTTCTCGAAAATATTTTCAATAACTTCTTTGTTAAAAATAAATTAACATGGAATTAAATGACTTCTTGTAAAAACCTCAAGGATTTCACAGAGAATTCTATAATCCTTAATTTTTCATTTGTATTACTTTATCCTTCTCACGAGCTTTCAATTCATTTTTTATCTGATAAATAAATTAAGAATAATAATCCGTTCTTTATGAGAATATTAGAAGTATGAAAAAAATACAGTCGTATATTCGTTAAAATTTTAAAAGACGTTGTTTATTTAAATGGAAAAATATGACGATATAAAGAAAAAATACATGAATATATCTTTATTAGTGATCGAGTAATTTAAAAATTATAAAAATTAACCTCTTTCAGCTTTGTAAAAAGAGGAAGTAGCTTTTTTGAGAAATAAAAAATACTAATCGTATATCATTCAAATCGGTTTCCACCTTGAAAAAGCAAATTAAAAATATACTTATGATTTTAAAATGGACAAATTTAAGATTTTGGTGTTACTCAGAAAAAGGTGTATGTATAAAATTAAATTAATTTGTTTAAATAAATGATATTTTTCACTTAATTTTGTGAAGAAATTTCATCCGTTTCAAGGTAAGAGGACAAATTTAAAACTTAGTAAGAACAAGAGTTGAAAAAACTAATTTTTTTACTTGTTTCACCAACTTTTTTTGAAAATTCTAAATTAAGCTGACAAAATACTGGGTATTTAGGAGGATTTCGAAAAAACTAGTGTTATTTTCAAAATATATTCAAATTTAACAAACCATTTTATTAAAAATTTTATTTATTTTAACATGACAAAAACAATGAAAACAAGACAAACATAGTTAAAATTTTGACATTTCTAGAAAAAATACAACATTTCTCAGTGATTTTGAATCAGCTTGTGAAAAATATTCATATCATCGGCATTAAAATTTTGAAAGTTTCTATTTTAATAAAATTATCATAATTTAATCGAAAAAAATTCTTACAAAATTCACTGCTGTAATTGCGTGGAATTCCTCAAAAATATAAAAAAAATACCATTCCTAATATTCGTTCGATCATCTTTAATGCTTTCTTACAACATTAACAATATTTTATGTTTTTACAAAACCTCCTCTTTTTATCAATTAAATTTTTAAAACATTTATTCCAAGTCAAAAGAAAAATTAAACAAAATAAATATTATAATTTTAAAATATACGTTATAAGATTGACATTAAAATCAATAATACTTTATATATGTAAATTAATATATCATTTTAAAGCAAGCTAAAAATTAAAATAATAAATATGAGTTAAATTAATCTTGAACTTATTCACACATAAAGTTTGAAACTTTTATCAAATTTTCTGACAAAGAAAGAAAAATAAAATGTTGAATTTCTGAATCAGTTTGAAAATATTTCAGAGAAAATATCTTCTCTCATTAAGTAAGTGAAAGTGTATGCTTCAGTTATAAACAGTTATGAAAATGTAAAACGCACCGTATATCCTGAACAATAGAATAACATAGTCTAAATTTATCAGTAATATCATCAAATAATTTAATTTTATAAAATCGCTCTCAACGTTCTATTACACAAAAAGGTTCGTAGACCCTAAAATATCTCATTAAAGGATAAAATTTGACATTGTGTGAACCATTAAATGTGCGTGATTGATTTTGATAAAAATAAAATTTTAAATAAATTTTAAAGTAAAACTATTGATAATAAATTTAATAAACGAAACTAAAAATCCATTATTATGTCAATATAATTTTAGGTATTATCAGTTATGAAAAAGATATGTAAAAATGAAAGGGTGGAAAATTTTAAATTAAATTCTTTGGATATAAGGATACATTTTGTAAATAAATAAGAAAAACGACAAATTTTCTTCATCTCAACTCCTATTTCACATTCTTAAAAAGAAAATAAAAAATATAAGTTGGAATTTTCAATTATTATAAAATTATATATTACGGTTTAGAATCAAAATTTAACATGGGGTGATGATACGAAAATTATTTAAATAAATTAATCGTTGATTTTAGAACATTTAACAAAAAAGAAAAAATATATAAGTTTAAAAAACAACAATTTTGTTTGACACGAAATAAATGTTGATTCTATATTCCATATACCACGTTATTTATTAAAATTTGTATGAATAGAAGATATTCCTGATTAATCGGAATTTTTTAATTTTAAACGATTGCTGAAAACATTTAATTCATGTATTTATAAATGAATTTTGTTTGTAAAGTAAATACCGAGTCAGATTCTGGACGAGGATTAAATCCGGGAGCTCGAATAGTCACGTCTTTGAAAGGAACCTGAATGTCTCAATTCAAAAAATCATAAAGTTTGAAAAATCAAAATGTTTTATTTCGTAAACGCATTGTGTTAGAAGAAACTACATGAGACAGAATTTATTATATTTTTAATCCTGTATTATTTTATCTTGGATATCAATTTGTATATTTTGTTATTTCGTAGTATTGTTACCTAAATGGATTATAAATTATCAATTAGCATACTTCTCTTGAAGGCGTATCAGTTTCCCTTATGTAAAGTATTGGATATTTATCTGGGTTGTAAATCTTAAAATTATAAGAGCTAAAAAATGATTCAAAAATGTATTTTTTCAACGATTCTGTTAAAATTTTCACAATGAAGCATAATACCTCATGTTTTAGAGTTCCGCCTTTCGGCCCAGAAAATTTTGATCTCCAAGCAAGCGTTTGTGACTGAGTATTATCTTTTTAAATTATGTAATATTAATGTTAAGAATATAAAAGATAAAATTCAAACCAATTAAACTTTTTTTTGGACCATTTAATCTTTTTAGAGAAGTTCGTTTGGCGAGCGGATTGATAACCTATTAAATGAAATACTCGCATGAAAATTATAAGAAAATTCGTTTTAAGGGTTATTTTTAAAAGATATTAGAAAATTAAATTAAGGAGGTTGAATATCATAATATTTTACAGTAATTTTTCACGATTATAATACGTTAAAATAAGTTTATGTTAACTTTATGATGCTACTCTCGCGTTAAATTCTATAATTATTTAATTTAGAGGCTATTTATAGTCATTAAACTCCATTAAGCTTAGATAGATTCGATAATTTTCAACAAGAGCAGTAAATAAGATAGGCTTGAACGAAAATATAAATCTATTTTGGTAACCCAAAATTGTATAAATATTATATTCATGAAATCTTTTCAGTTTATTCGAGTTCAAAATAAAAAAATTGAATTCTACCAATAATACTTTATAATATATCAAAATATTCAAAACAATGGTGTTTATTTATATCTAGAGCAGAAAAAATTCTAAGTAATACAGTATAGTTAAATAATTAATTTCAAAAATTGAAATTTTTTAGCTTATTTATGTTTTATAAAAAATATCCACTTGAATTTATTTTTATTGCTTCGTGGAACATGCGCACCTAATTAAGAAAAAGAAAATTTGAATCTTCTAAATCATAGCTACAAATAAAAATAAATTTATCTTTGATAAAAACGAACGTTCACAGTATTATTAGGCGCATTTTTCATTCTGTTGAGATTTTTAGCTGAATTTTTCTGTCAAAAATTCTTGAATTTTAGAATTTTTATGGTGTTAAAATAAAAATATTGTAAAATTCAGTACACTTATACGCTAAGTACAGTTTTAACATAAAGTATACACCTTTGAAGCTTATAAATTTACTCCGTTAACGTTTAATTGATATTTTTACTTAAGTTATTTAAAATGGCAGTTTAACAAATATTCTATGTTAATGAAGGATCCTGTATAACAGCAAAACCGATATAATAATAAAAAAGACTGAAATTAAAGTCGAAAATATATTTTCTACTTATTCCGGCATTTTTAAATAATTTATCGTGATTTTAAATATTTTTAAATATCAAAAGGTTAAAATAATTTGTGTCAGAGTTTACACTATCGACGTTTTTTAAAAGATTTCAATATCCAGTCAATATTGTGAAATTTTAGAGAAAGATACTTTGTAAGAAATGAGCTACTCAAAAGATGTATTAAATTGGTTCTCTTTTAAGATATTTTAAAAATGGCCGAAAGGTGTAAACTGAAAATAAATATCTATAATTTCATTTTAACACAACATTGGGAAGCCATTAAAACTCTATCTAATGATAATAAAGCTTTTTGCATATTAGCAGTTTTATTAGTTTTTAAATGATCAAAGTTTAATATTTTTAAATCATCTTTACCATATGCTAAATTTATATAAATTAAATAATTTTCATCAACTATGTGGAAAAAAATTGTTAATCATCAAAATTTGAACAGCTTTATAAAAATTTTACCTCTTGTAGGAAAAACATCGAAACAGTTATGACTTGTATCATCTCCGGTCTAGAATTGATCAAAATATTCTTGTAACGTATCAATCCGAATTTTTACGAATTTTCTAATCCAATATTAACTTATTGGTCTCAAGCGATATGATAATACTCGTCGTTTTCTCATGTCAGTAATTCTGAGAACGATGGTCGATTTGTTTCAAGTCTAATTCACTGATAAATCAGCTATCTATTCAAAATCAATCATATTAAAATTTCTCATTTAACTACAGATATACCATTGACGACGAGCCAAACAACTGAAATTATGAAAGAATTTCCGAGATTTTCAACAAAAAACTCAGAAAATTAAAAAAAAATTTTATTATATTTAATAAACTTTAAACAGACGTCAGTTAATTAAAAGATTGTTTACGCTCCTCATCATCCATGACGTTTCATAGTATGAAGGTAAAATACCAGTTATACGCCCACCCATAAAAGAATTATTGTTGGTCAAAATCGGTAATTTATCAACGAATCTTGATCTAATTGCTTCACTGTTAATTTTCCAGAATAAAATATTCTATGGGATTCAATCATGGGAGTATTTAGGCGAATAAACGAACTCGACTTTCTTGAAAAAAATTATTTAAAGCATAACATGGAACAACCTTACAATTTCAATCACTTCGGTCGACAAGCTCATGTTTAAATTATTATTTATGCGTATTCTTTTTAAAACTATTAAAATGATTATTTGATCAAATATCCATAAATTTTTTGCTATCGTTACCGTATATTGAAAAAAGAAGGCAAATCGAAATATTTAATCCTCTTGGGTTGATAAATAACCGAATCGATACAGATTGGTGAATACCCATTATTTATAGAATTATATATTAATTCTGGGTCATTTTTTGTTAAAACAACATGATTTCTTTATCTAAACCTTCTGAAGGCAAATAAATCTATTTCATTCTTTCCACACGTAGGTATACCTTCTGAAGTGTACTTGTGTTCATTTGAGATATCTTCACGGTCTGAAGATCTTTCTATATTTAAGACCGACAAAGAAACAGAAAGTACATCTTTACGAGTAAACTGAGTAAGTGAATTTTCATCACCGTGAATATACCTAATTTCGGCTCGTAGTCCTGATTTATCGTTTCTTCTTCTTCTGAATTTTAAAAATATGAAGAAGCTGAATTCTTAATTGCAGAAGATTAAACTTTCTCTAACCAATAATTTAATGAGCTTAGGCGACTATTGCTATTTCTATCAATTTTTTCGTTTTGATTGAATAATATCTTTTGCTTGAGATGCATAATATTTGTCAAAAACTTTTTATCTCTTCCTCGTTCGATGAGATTTCAAATAAGAAGGTAAATTAATTATAATTATACTATCTGCTCGTTTTAAGATTTTGTCGTCACCTATGAGAAGCCTTGTAAAACCATTGTTTATTCTCCTATGAATAATGATTTATAACTTTTATTTTCTCATCTTAAGATAAATCGACTTGTAATTGATAAATTATTTATATAAACGCCTATTAATTTATTTGATAGTTTTTCTAAATTTTACTGTTTTGGTTGATGTTAATTTATTCATTAAACACGTATTGTTTGATCTGTTTATCACATGCGCAAAGTGTTATTTCAATGGCGAGATCATAAACTATGATTTTGATGTCAGGTCATCATGATTTAAAAACGATCGGTGTTGAACAAAAAGTAGAAGATACACAACGACAGTTTTTTTGAGAAAAATATTGACCTTGTCAATAAAACTCTGCATAAATAAAGTTCAACTCGAATAAAATTTTTAATTTAACTTTACTTTTAAGTATTCTTTTTTATTTTTAACTATAAAATTATTAATATGCGCACGCGTTATTTTACTCGCTTTGGAGATAACAAATTATATTTTTTTCGTTTCTATGATTTTTTTTGAGAATATATTAAAAAAATCTTTATTTAAACAAATAAAATAGAAATATGAATTTTTTACGTACTTTTTGAAAACGTATTTAATGATTCGATAATGTGAATTTTTTAATGGTGATTTTATTAAAAAATATGGACATATATCGTTATTATTATTTAGTATTATCTTTATACCATCTAAAATCTTATTTTCAACTCATAAAAATCCAAAAAATATATTTTAAAAACTATAAATGAATAAACCACTATCTATTAATCAAGGTGTTTTTACTTAATCAGATTTTAAACGTTGAAGTACGTTTTTCGATGAAAATACATGGTTATTTTCATCTTATTTATAAAGTTCTAATTTTAATGTTCAAAAATTTTTTATATTTTTAAATAGGTAAAATATTACTTTCACTTTTGTTCCTAAAACATGTCTGCCATATAAATCATTGAAATCGACATTTGTTTCTTCTTTATAAATTTTACTTGGTAAAAATAAGATATAAATCTATAATTCAATTTCAAATATCACCTGAATTCGTAATTTGATTCACAAGACAAGATATGATAGATTGGTTGTTGCATCGCCAAAAACTCAGTACTCGCCATCCCTCAAATTATTCTTAAAACATGTAGAATTCTGACAAGTATTGGTTCATAAATCGTCACAATTAATCAATTAAACCACCAATTTGTGACATGTCAATAAATGGTTTTCTTGAATAAATCATTACCTGACAGGATCAATGGATTTGGTATGGAGTAAAACACTTTCTTTATTTAAAAATCTTCCTAGAATATGGCATTATCTCAAGATGTTCTCAAAGCATTGATATTTACGTTCAAAGACTGAAATATAGGATAATTATGTCAATAAAACGTTCTTTCGAACACTATTAGATGCCTTCTCACAGCCATGAACACGAAAGTGTGATCGTTCGCCTTATAACTTTAAATTTTTGCAATTATCACATTTACTACTTTTTATAAGCAAAATGTTCATATCGATCATGAATAATCAAAACATTATTCAATGGAGAATAACATATTTTAAAATATAAACTATTAAACGGATTTAAAATTGATCTTAAAATAATTTTTGTCTGACTTTGTTCCAGATTTTAAGGTGTGATAGACGAGACAGCACCAAGAGGAATAGTGGTTGATGATGAGATATTGTCTCCATGAAGAACATTCAGATATTTCAATCAAAAAATCCCTTCAATGTTTAAGCTAAGAAGATTAAAGTCCTTTCTATTCAATAAGGTCTCAAAAACATAATAGTTACTATTTTGATAATTTTTAATCAAGCGTGTTATCCGATTGTAAAAATGATAAAAACCTTGAAGATTTAGAGCAAAAATATTTCTGAAATAATATATTTTGTTGAATTATTTTTGATACTATCTTGGCTATTTTAACTAATTTTTCTCATAATGTTAAGACATATTTTGTGGAAAAAGTGATATTTCAAATAAATTGCACTTATGGTCTCTGGCTGAAACAATGTCGACAAAAGAATATTATCAATGAAAATTTTCAGAATCGATTTTTCAATTCTTTCAAAAAACTGATAAGTAACCATTAAACGATGTTTCAACACCAAAATGTTGTTACTGATCAACAGATCAATATGTGCATTTAAATCCGAAGAAATTCAACATTCTCGTGGTAATGAAATAAAACAGGGAACTACCACCATTTTGATCCGGCTAAAACCTGATTCTCAAGATGGAAAAATCATGCTTAAAGAATTACAATGTCAGATCAAAGATACGGGTGCGAGTATGAAAGAATACTCAAAGCTCATGACAAATTTTTAATTTAAACTGTGGTTTTTCGAAAAAACTTAAATAAAGAGAATACAATTCTATTCTTTGGTGAATGAGTACGTACAAGCAAAAATAAACCCTTTTGGCGACATTACCCCTCAATTTGGAAAAAAATCAATAAAACTCTGAGGTCATTATTTAACACTTGACCATCGAATGATATAAATGTGAAAGTTCTCTTTTAATATTATACAATCATTTAATATATCGATATTTGGTAGAAAACATCAAAAATTGTCTGATTACAATTACCTCTCAAATGTCGTGTATTTGA